>BQNB010082597.1:0-29283 GCA_026074375.1 Tanacetum coccineum
AAAAGGCAAAATATAAGTAAGACATAATAATAAACACCCACCCTCGTCATTTTCACGCAGAAATTGGGGATAAGTATCTTCATCCAAGGTATAGTTACGACTAATTCCTATTAAGCAAAGGAAGGGTTCCAGATACTTATGGAACGAAGCCGGATATGAAACAAGGGTAGCATAATGTTTCGCATTAAACTCGAAAGACTTTGTAAAAGGGTCCTTCGACACACCTTTGCTAGTATTTCACGGAAAGGAGGCAGGACAAGCAAAAACGTCAACCCAAAAGAAATGATTGTTCCAGCTTTTTAATGAGTCTAAGGGTTTGGTGTAACAAACAACGTCATTTCCCTGGCTCTTACTGAACGACATCCAGCCTTTGTTTTTAGATTTCACGTAAAAACAACGGAACAACCCAACCGTCGGCTCAAAGCCATGAACACGGCAAAGGATCTCAAAATGAGACACTTTAGCCGCAACCAATAACGGATAATTGGGATATGTGGATACGATAGTGTCTGAGCACGTTAACAAGAAAAGTGGAAAGTGGTAATCGAAAATTGGCATACTCAAAGAACCTAGTATATACACCTATTTTGCCAATAGACATTTCATGAATTGTTTAGTTAGGACTGGGTAACTGTGGATGAACCTCATTAGGAATATGAAACGTTTCGCAAAAAAAATTGAGAGCTTTTAGAGCAAGAACCGACTTTATATCTGTAATACTGCTCATGATGAAAAGTAAGCAAGAATTGGGGCCTAACCTGAAAGCCTAAAGCTTTTTGAAATAGGGCACAAAGGGTACAAATTGGAAAAGCTTGAAGAATTTTTTAACAATGGCGATGATAATTCGAGAAGATGAAAAAGAAAATAGTGAAAACCACACCGGGTATTTATACTCTCGGTATAGTAAATGCAAGATTTCTTCAGATGCTTCCACATGGCCATGACCTCCGAGTCAACGGTCAAGATGTGAAGTAAAAGATAGTGATGATAGTTAAGTAAGTTGGACTAACAAGTCAAATCAGTCAGAAAGTGAAAGGCCACGAAGAGACCACGTCACCCACATCTCACCTATCAGAATGAATAAGCGTCGCGAAAGCACAAGACGTCGCGAAGGTTGAAGAATACCGGAACCTGAGTCCGCACTCAACAAAGTCACACGCAATAGACACACTAGACTGGGGGGACTTGATGACGTATAATAGGTTTACCAGGCCTCTAGGCCTAAACTATATTTTCATAATGGGCTACAAGCCTAACGAAAGCAAACTAAAATATGATGGGCCAAGATTAAGCCCAGTCCCGTGTTGGCACGGCCCGGAAGAGTTAAGTCGGACGTGACAGACCTTCTACGGACTAAGAAACATCCTCGGAAGGGAACCTACATCAGCAAAAACACGACTACTGCGGACCCTTGCCAGACAGGGGGCCCACTTCGGCCCACTAACAGATATGAGCGAAATATTAGGAAAACCTAGTATTGGGATCACCTATAAAAAGGGGTGCCTCACATCCCACGAGGTATGATTTTCTAACCACATTTCATACACACATACTCTTACATTCTCTGACAAATATGTTTACTTACTCTTACGCCGGAGTCCAATCGTGGGGTCCGTCCCAACGGTAAAACTAACGGTTTACCTTTCGTTGTGCAGGGAATCATCTCATTACTTGATTTACTACAAGATCTCATCCTTGGGCATGGTCCAACCACTCCCCGGATCCATCTACTTAACCCATTACGTATTTTGTACTAACACTAACAAAACTTTCAAAGCACGTGTCAACACCTTTAATCTGAATCACAAAAAGTGGCCTAGCGGTAAGAATAAAAGCCTTTTAAAAACGGAGGTTAAATGTTCGAATTCAACGGAAAGAAAAGTAATCCTTTTATGGTCACGGAGGCTCACTTGCGTCGACTTCGAAGTATCCAAAAGAGTAATCGCTTTGAGATTTGTTTGCTCGCAATATCAAGTCGGAAACCCAAGTAAAGAAAAAGAAAAAAATTACCTCTAATTTGTTTTACTTATTTTTCAGCTAAAGGAATATTCTTGTATATAGAACAGTGGTTAGCCAACTCTGATTCATAATCGTAGAATATTGTAGCTGTTTTAGACTTGGGTGAATGTGATTTTAAGAAGAAAATAAAAATTACTTGAGTATCGTCAAACCAATACTTAATTCCGTTCCTTTAAATGATACATATTTTAAGTGACGAAATGACAATGACGCCAATATGTCCAATTTGCATGGCCATCAATCTGACTCGAATCGTGGGATAATAGATAGGCATAAAGGAAAGACAAAAAAAAAACGAAAACACATCGGGCTTTATGAATGGACCAAACCAATGGATCAAAAAAAGCCCACTAAAGGGCTAAACCTGTTTTGTCATTTAGTGTGATGCTTATTAGTATATAGAAGAACAAGAAGGATTAATCGCGCGTTGCTGCGGGACGTTAATTTTTCGCGCGTTGTTGCGGGGCATTAATTTTTTTATTATTATTTTTTTTGTATTTTGTGTGGGTTTATTATTTTGGTCTCATGTTTAATAGTTTATTTTTTTTTCTTATATAGGCTTATGTGTTGGGCCTCATGTTTAAAGGTTTCTTTTATTTGATACATGGGTTTAATTTTTTTAATATAATTTTATGGGATTACGTGTGCCTTAAATGACAATCGCGCGTTACTGCAAGACATTTATGTCCTGCGCGTTGTTGCGGGGCGTTATAATTTTATTTTATTTTATTTCTTTTTTTAGTGCGAATTAATTTTTTCGGTCTCATGTTTAATAAGTAATTGTTTTTTTATGGGCTTATGTTTTGGGTCTCATGTTTAAAGGTATGTTTTTATTGGTTATATGAGTTTTTTTTAATATAATTTTATGGGATTTGGATAAATATGTGTCATATATTTGGGCTTATGGTTTTTAGTAGTGTAAAACGACACCGTTTAATGCAATATAGAGTTGTGCGTTTGTGACCATGTTGATTATTTTAAAGTTATTAGGTATCGAAGATGTTTCCACGAGTATTTTTTTATCTGAATAAATCGATACTTTTGTAATATTTTTTTCCCCTGAAAAAAAAGACCAAATGGGCCGGCCCAAGTTGAAAGCCTAACAAAAGCACTGTTTCAACCCGGTGGCAAAACGCCACCGTTTCAATTCCCCTATAGATATAAGACAAGCAGGATTACCCGCGCGTTGCTGCGGGCCATTAATTTTTCGCGCGTTGTTGCGAGCCATTAATTTTTTTTTCCTTTTTAATTTTGTGCGGGTTTATTTTGTTCAGTTTCATGTCTAATAGTATGTTGTTTTCTTATATAGGTATATGTGTTGGGCCTTAAATGACAATCGTTTAATAGTTTGTTTTTTTCCTTATGAGTTTATGCCTTGCGCGTTGGTGCGGGCCGTTAAAAATTTATTTTTATTTTTTTCTTGTTTTTTTTTATTTTTTTTTTTGCGAATTTATTTTTTTCTCATGTTTAATACTTTTTTATGGACTTATGTGATGGGCCTCGTTTATCTGAATAAATCAATACTTTTGTAATATTTTTTCCCCTATTTTGTGCGAACAATTTTTTTTCTGTTTAAAAAAAAACAACTGGGCCGGCCCAAAGTGGGAGCCCAAACGAAATTGCACTGTAGCAAAGGTGGAAAAAACGACACCGTTTTTTCCACCTTTAGTATAAGTGTTTGTGTTATATATTTGTGCTAATGGTTTTTAGCAGCATAAAATGACACCGTTTAATGCAATCTAGAGTTGTACGTTTGTGACCCTGTCGATTATTTTAAAGTTATTATATATCGAAAATGTTTCCGCGGGTATTTTTTTTATCTGAATAAATCAATACTTTTGTAATATTTTTTTCTCTTATTTTGTGCGAACAATTTTTTTTCTGTTTAAAAAAAAACAACTGGGCCGGCCCAAAGTAAGAGCCCAATGAAATGGGCCAAAGTGGGAGCCCAAACGAATTGCACTGTAGCAAAGGTGGAAAAAACGACACCGTTTTTTTCCAACTTTAGTATATGTATATAATATAATGAATGTATCGTATTCTTTTCATCTAAATTGTTTTTGGGTCCTTAGGTGTTTGGGCCAAAAGTTAGAAAGAAAATAAGTAAGATGGGCTTCATTAAATCTAATTCGGTTATTATTGATAACAACCAAGATATTCGTGCGTTGTCGCGGGGCATAATTTTTTTTTGCGAATTTATTTCGAATGAATATTAAGTGGGAATGTGTCCGTGCGTTGTAGCGGAACTGACTTGTATGCAATACATGTATTTTATTTCACTTAACATTTTTTTTAACAATCATGAAATTTGAATGAATGTTTGTCGTTGGGGCGAAGTATACGTTATTTATAGAGCGAATATATTTGAGAAATATAGTTTATTATATAAGATTGACGTAAATAGTTAAAAGTTAATTGTACGTTTTGTAAATTTTATTTTTTATATTAAACTTCAACATTTTTTATAAAATCGTGCGTATGTCAGAAGCATTTCAATATTGGGCTCGTTTTGTTCGCAATTCAAAGATCTTTCCGATGGTTTTTTTTATCTGAATGAATCGGTACATATGTGCTATGTATTTGATAAATAAAATTTATTATATAAAAAAGTCGTAATTAGTTAAAAGTTGAGGGTCTGTTTTGTAACTTTTCTTTTTATATTTGATTTTGGGCCATTTTCATTTGTTGTTGGGCTAATATTTTCGGCCCGATACAATACGACGTCGTATTGTATCAAAAATGTATATATTTATAATGTTAGGGTTGAGCAGAAAAACCGAAAATCGAAACCGAATCGAACCGAAAACAATTGAACCGAACTAATAACCGAACCGAATTTCCCAAAACCGAACCAAACCGAACTACTAATTTGGTTCTCGGGTTGGATATGAGTTTTGCAATCTGAACCGAAAACCGAATTCCTATAAATATATTATATAAAGTTCAACATAGACCCATAATTTAGTAAGATCCAATGAACCAATCACAGTCTTTCATTTTTCATCAAATTAAATAAAACTCACTTTTCACCTTTTTTTTAAAAATTAAATATCTCACAAACCGTTAATCGTTACGCAAAACGAAACATACCATCGCGACGATAATTAAATCATCTTTCTATAGAGGGGCACTTTGATATATTTTCGGCGAAATTTTTTTTCAAATTTTTTTTCAGTCACCTCTGAAAAAATCACATGTGATTTTGATACAAGTCATATGTAATTTTTTCAGACGTGACTGGAAAAAAAATCAAAAAAAATTCGTCGAAAGTATATTAAAGGCCCCTCTATAGAAAGATGATTTAATTCCCGTCGCGATGGTGTATTTTTTGTCGTTTGACGATTTAACGTTTGCAAGATATTTTATTTTTAAAAAAGAGATGAAAAGTGAGTTTTTTTAATTTAATGAAAAAATGAGTTGCTATGATTGGTCTATTGGGTCTTTGATAAATGTTGGACCTACATATATATAGGAAAGATGAAGAGAGAATGGTCTTCCACTCAAAATATATGCCACATAATTCATTTTGGATGCCACATAGGATTGACCAATTTGATTAAGTCAAACACCAAAATACATTTCATTAACTAAACCTCCAAAATTAAAAAAAATAAACGAAAAACTACCCGATTCACATTCATGAGATCCAAAAAAACGCATCCCTAATCATAAATCAGATTCAGGAAAACATAAATGAATCTTTACCTATTATCATTCAAAATCAAAAACCTTATTCTAAAATCATAACCACACAAAATATTCACCAATTACTATCAAATTCAAAAATCTCAATCTAAAATCACAATCCCAATCGAATCCATAAAACAAAGGGCAAATTGACTCTTATAGTTTTCTACTTTTTAATTTTTTATCATTTTAAGTACTCTAAAATTTTATTATAAGTGGGTCACTAAACTTGAGATTATATACCATTTTAAGTAATATTTTGATATGACACATGCGTTTTCGATCGTTTTCGTGCGTTTTCGCTGTTTTCATTCGTTTTCGATCGTTTCCACCGACTTCGTTTATTTTTGACCGTTTTTGTCCATTTTCGACCGATTTCGTCCGTTTTCGATCGATTTCGTCCGTTTTCGACCGATTTCGTTCGTTTTAGACAGATTTCGTCTGATTTCGTTCGTTTTCGACCGATTTCAACAATTTTCGACCATTTACGTTCGTTTTCGGCCGATTTCGTCCGTTTTTGACCATTTACGTTTGTTTCGACCGATTTCTTCCGTTTTCGACAATTTTTGACCATTAACGTTCGTTTTTGACCGATTTCGCCCATTTTCGACCGATTTGTCCCGATTTCAATTGTTTTCATTCGTTTTCGTCTGCTTTCGATCGTTTTCCACTTATTTCGTCCGTTTTCGGCCGATTTCGTCCGTCTTTGACCGTTTTACGCCGTTTCTCTTGATGTTGTGACATCAGTTCACAAGGATTGACACCATTTGGCGATGCCGGAAACGAAAACGGACAAAAACGGTCAAAAAAGGAATCGGTCGAAATTGGTCGAAAACAATCTAAATCGGTCGAAAACGGACAAAATCAGTCAAAAACGGTCGAAAGCGTTCGAAAACGAACGTAAATGGTCAAAAACTGTCGAAAATGGACGAAATCAGTCGAAGACGGACGAAATCGGTCTAAAACGGACAAAGTCAGTCGAAAACGGTTGAAAGCGGTCGAAAACGAACGTACGTGGTCGAAAACTGTCGAAATCGGGCGAAATCAGGCGATAACAGACGGAAACGGTCGAAAACAAACAAAATCGGTGAAAACGGTCGAAAACGCATGTGTCATATGACAATAGTACTTAAAATGGTATAAAATCTCAAGTTCAGTAACCCACTTATGGTATAAAATTTTAAAGTACTTAAAATGGTAAAAAATTAAAAGTAGAAAACTATAAGAGTCAATTTGAACTAAAACAAAACCCTAACAAAAAATTCATCCCCACTATTCTATAACCTAAGCTTTTATCCACAAAATCCAGCTCCCAAAAATTGACAAAACCACCGATTCTTTTCAATCCCAACAATTGATTCATAAATCAAATATCCTACAAAAACAAGATCGGGGAGAAATTAGCAACAAACCATAAACTTTTCATCATCCAAGATTAAAGAAACGATTTTTGGTTTTTTATTTCATTAATCTTTGAATGAAAAAAAAAACCAAAAATCAAAAATATATTGATGATGAAGTTGAAACCCTATACCTTTTATGATCTTGAAGATTGGGAAAAAAATCCAGTTAATTGGAATACGTAGAACCTTTTCAATTGCAGGTTAAGTTTTAATCTTTATAAGTTTTCCTCATTATAAAATTAAGATTTTATTATTTTTCTAGATTTGTTCATACTATATTGTCATATTTTATGTGTTGTCTGGTTTGTTAGTTTATAAATTTCGTTACATACTTCTGGCTTGATTTTTATGTATTTTCAAATATACGTATAAAAATAAAAATGTTATCTTCAACAATTATTTAGGTTTAAATTTTAAATTTCTAATGTAGGAAGGTTTGAAAAAAAGTCAGATAATACCAAAAACTTTAAAATATTAAATCAACAAAATGTGTATCATTTATGAATTAGTAACAGAAATCCATGATTTTTGCTTGGGTTTTATATGCCTATGTTTGACATATAGTATAGTGGCTTAAAGTATGCAATGGTTCGGACTCGCTGGCCATTGCTACATTTAGTTCATATCTGCTTTGACTATGAATATAGATATTGGGTTTTCGAACGTTCATTTATAGTGCTAATATTGTTGTCTATATCTTTTTCTTTTATAGGTGCCTCACTTTGCACAAATTATAAGGTATTTCAATATCTTGCAAGGTTCAGGTATACGAGTTTGAGGTTGTGGTAAGGTCTATTACGAGCGAACCTTGCCACATGTAGTAGACATTAGTACGTTATGGTAAGAAGCCTTTACCCGAAAAACTTAAAATTTTAGGATGTCAGGGGACATATCTTTGGCAGATCTGTGTAAAGATGAGATAAGGTACACATATTTCATGGATAGCGACTTGAAGATGCAATTTCGAGTAACCAATGTAAGCGTTTGTTCCTACAAAATCGATACTTATTTTTCGTTTAATGGGAGTATAAAATGACACTTAGATATCGATGCATCATTAGTTTATTTGAACCACTAAAAATAAGTTAAAAATGGGAGTATAAAATAACCCTTAGATTGGGATATCAACTTAATATCAACTCCTTCGTGCAACATTAATTCGGGTAAGCTTCAAACCGATTCTTTTTTCTTTTGTTAACTTCACATATAAATAACAAGTCTTGGTCTATTAGTTGATGTTGGAAAGTTTGATCTTCGATGTAGGAGTGGTGGTAGATGAATATTAAACAAGTCTACTACGTCAAGAAAAGATTGGAAAATATTTTTTCCAAAATAATTGTTGGTTGTACATTTTTCTTTTTCAATTCTTACTTTTGTTTTAGGTTTTGTAATACTCCCTCCGTCCTAAAATAATAGTCCCCTATTGACTTTTTAAGTCTTTTTCTTTCAACTTTGACCTTAAATAATTTTGTTTGTGTTATATAATACTTGATGTAAAATATACGAATAGATTCGTTTTTAAATGTATTTTTATTATTATAATTTTCGTCAAGTGTTATATAACACAAACAAAAATATTTAAGGTCAAAGTTGATAAAGAAAGACTTAAAAAATCAATAGGGGACTATTATTTTGGGACGGAGGGAGTAGCAAGATATGGTTTACTGGTTGAGTTGTTCTTCTTTTCACTGAGTTCATACGTATTCTAATTTATGCTGTCGTTCATTTCGTTATGCAGTACACTTCATTGAAACCATTGGGCGATAGAGTGTTGACAAAAATCAAGGCTGCTGAGGAGAAGAGTATAGGAGGTATATTACTGCCATCAACATCACAAACTAAACTACAAGGTGGCGAGGTTGTTGTTGTTGGTGAAGGTAGGACTATTGGAGACAAAAAGATCGATATTGGTGTTAAGGTAACCTCTGAAGCAGTTAAAAGTTATTTGCATACATTGTATAATTTCACTGGACATACTAACCGACTACTGTTTATATGATCATTATAAAGACCGGTACCCAAGTAGTGTACTCCAAGTATTCAAGGACTGAGGTTGAGTTTAATGGGTCAAACCACCTCATACTGAAGGAGGTTGACATTCTTGGTATCCTTGAGACTGAAGAATTAAGGATTTGAAGCCGCTTAGTGATAGAGTTCTCATCAAGGTTAGTAATCTTTAAAAACAGAATTATGTTAGGTGGGGTAGAGGACTAGAGTTGTGTTAGCGAATTTAGTATTTAAGTATTGGCTGCTTTGTAACGGTTTGGTATCTCTTATTTTTCTAATATTTCAATGTTGGATGAAAGGTTGAGGAAGCCGAGGAAACAACCTCTGATGGCTTATTGCTTACATAAGCAAGCAAGGAGATACCCTATATTGGCATGGTGAGTGACGGTCTATTTGCATATGTATGTCAAAGATGGTTTATACTTTTTATATAGTAGATTTAGGAGTTTTGGACCGTTTAGTTATGGATGGGTATATTTTGGTCATGTTTAATCTCAAACGGTTTAAACCCTTTGTATTTTACTAAAAGAAAATAAGTGGAGAATAGAACCTCTTAAATACTTTTATACTGCGTATTATATTAAGACTATGGTAGTAATACTTTTATAACAATTTAAAGAAAGAAAAAAGAAAGTGTTTGCGGGTCAACAACCCATTTTGACCCGTTTAACATGCCAGTCTGTTTTGACCAATTGTTGAGCCAGAAAAAAATATATGGTGTGTATGTGTTGGAGTATCTTGTAACATCTAATATGTAGTGAATGTCATATTCTGCTTTTTAGAACTATTTTTTAGGTGTTATTGTTTATTGTACTTTGGGCTTACTATGTTCTTGTGGGCTTTGCAACACAGGTGATTGCAGTTGGGCCAGGTCCTCTAAACGAGGAAGGAGTCAGAACAATGGATTCGATATCGAGTAAAAAATAGTTGACCAACTATGTCAAAAAGAGAATTAGAAATATAGTAAATATGAGCTTTGGCTATTATATGTGATAGTATTAGTATATATGGCTCAATTACTGCAGTTCATTTATGGGTTTCATAGACTTTGGTCTTCCGAGAAATCGTCTAAATTGCACTTTTAGATTTACAAGAACGTTGAACTTTTATTTTGTTGTTACGATTTATGAAATATAAATATTTGATTTTTTTTAGTTATTTAATCTTTTTATATTATGTCATCCGGAAGTTTATTTACTATATTTTGTATTGAGGGTAAAACATGTTCTTTATTATTGCAACATATATCCAATTTGTTATAACTTAATGCCCTTTTGTTTTATTTTAGTTGTCCATTTTAGTTTTATGAGGTGTACATAAACTTTAATATTTCTCTAAGTATTTTTATACTTTATGTTAAATTTTGATATAATTTATAAAAAAATTCAATTATCTATTCTATAAGTTGAATTTATATATATTTTAAATCCATTTAATAATCTCTAAACAATTTCTTAAAGGAACCCGTCCAACGGACGGGCCTGAGGCTTGTGTGTGTGTGTGTGTATATATATATATATATATATATATATATATATATATATATATATATATATAAATAAGTTATTATATAATATATAACATGAATATATATTAGAATACATATACATGTATAATATGTGTATAAAAATAATATATAGTATATAAGACAAGGGTTCATTTAAGAAGGCTAATTTTTGTGAGAATGAAAGAAGGGATCCTAGCCCTCCATTAGCCCCTTCTGCCTATATATATATATATATATATATATATATATATATATATATATATATATATATATATATATATATATATATATATATATATACATGTATATATATATATACATGTATATATATATATACATGTATATATATATATACATGTATATATATATATACATGTATACATGTATATATATATACACATGTATATATATATAACCCATATGTTAAAGAAGTGGAATTTCCTAAACTTGTGTCTTATGTCTTGCACTATCCATGTGACGTCAAACTTATACCAAGACCAAAATATAAGTAGATCGCAATCTTTTGACAAAATCCTCATCTTCTATATGAGACACTGAGCACAACAACATAACTCCTTAAAGTGATAACAAATGTACGTAGTAAGCATCATAAGGTAGATCGTACACCTTTGCTAGATTCATCAAGTCTTCGTCAACACCATTTAAGCACGAACAAGTTATCTTTAAAAGGGGATTGAAACCTTTCAAGATATGATAAGACACACACATGTGAAAATTAACTACAACAACAAATAAGCAATAACCAATTTTCTTCATAATAATCCCCAAAAACGAGCCATTATTTCATCATTGTCTGAGATCCAAACGCATCCGATGTCCCAAAAATGTGTGTCATCCGATATCTGCCAAAGCTAGCAGTACAAACTAGCTATATCGGACAAACCAAATGGTACAAACTGAGCAACGCGAGCGGTATTAACCAAACCAATGCCACCAGATGTAAAAACTCAGTCCATCCAAATTTACTTGGCCCATCATCAAAATTCGGTTTATCACAATCTATGTCCACGTCCAAGCCCATTAAAACACGAAACATATGCAAACAATACTTGAACCTGCTGTTGCTATAAATCTTCCTTAAATAATAACCTGTTTTGCCTGCTAAAAAAATGAATGAACATGTAGGGATCGAACACCAGACCTTGAGAACGCAATACTTAACAAATCCCTTCTAACCAACGGTGCTATGAAGCCATTTGGTTTTTCTTCTCCTTATTTAATACTTATTCTTTCCTCTACATGCGTAGCAACACATTATCTGTTACTAGGCCATCGCTAATCTGTCACTAACCTCATGTCTCCTTCCTCCCAAGGTAATTAGTGACACTTTTAACTGTCGCTGAGTCGTTGCTATTCTGTCACAAATTCGAGCGGTACTAACTCTATATAGAGCGGCACTAACTGTGAATACCTTACCCAACTTGAAGTATTTGTGTGCGCACGTGAAAGTTCATATCCAACCATATGATACTAGCAACATGAATGTAAACGCTTGGCAGCATCAATACTTTTTGCTTCTATGTTGCTGTTATAAACGACACTAATCTTGAAGATTAGATCCACCATGACAATGATCACGTCAGTTGCTTCTTTAAAATTGTAACATCATAATCATGTTTTCCTCACAATACCATCAGTGAACCCAGAAAACATGTCGAGCCATGGTATCTTCATTAGTTCGCCATAACAACACCCTGTGGATCACTTTTACATACCTATGATCACCATTCACACAAACCCTAGATATGTATGAACAAGCAACGAACAGATATAGAGATCTATACACGATTATGATCCTTCACATATCATCGAATCACAACAAGCAGCATCAATAATGAACAACTTTAATGGCAAATTACAGTTGTAAAGACGAGCACAGATCCCGAGCTCGTAAAACCCTTAGACGAATTTAAGGTTTCAAATAAATCGCCAAAGATCATGATTACAAATCAACCTTCAAACCGAAACCCTAATCAAATATAAATCACAAACCTGGTTGATTCTTGAGACTCTATGTTCTGCTGCTACTGTTGTTTTCGTTTAACACCTTCTGCCTTAATCATGACCATGAAAACAAGTCACAACCTGCTTGTTTCATGAAACTCCTTGCTTCATTCATCATTAGTTCTACTAGGGTTCATCATCAATCCATGGATCGACTCACCAAAGCTAGTAAAAACATAAACACCTTTTCTGTTGCAGTTTTATAAATATCGTATCTTTATTTTGAGGACACAAATCAAAGATCGCTCTGGTCAAATCGTACATATATATGTATAGAACCTCCAGTTAAAATTTTGTGACGATCCAACGGTTAATGAACGATTTATCATCGTTTTACCAAAGCTGCCCAGAAAGTGACGAACATAAAAACCTTAAACGGATTTTTAGATTCTTCTTCGTTCTTCGACCATAAAACCTTGAATCCTAGATATCAAGAGCAACCTGCTTATGGGACGTGTATACCCACAAGCACGTTTTACACCTTTGGTGCACACATATAATTTAGCATACAGAAACTAATGATCTTGGGGCTACATCACCAATGCTAGCATCTACATCTTGTGGGACATGTAAACCAACACACACAACACCTTTTACACCTTTGGTGCACACATACAATTTAGCACACAGAAAACTATATGCTTGGACCTCCTTTTATAGCATAAGGAGGTTAAGGTTTACATGGAAACTAATAAAAGATATTAAATAAGTAAATCATCTAATGTTTATCTTGATATCTTTTCATCTTTATCTTTATGTTGACCAAATCTTCATTATCTCCTACATCTTGTAGAATCTTGCAATGACAACTTTGGTCCTTCTTGTTTCCATCTTGTTTCATTCATGTTTTGTCTTATCAACTCAAATATAATTCCCAACAATCTTCCCCTAGTTGATAATGACAAAACCAAATAAGCACGAACTTCCCCTGAAGTTAAAATACGAATGAAAACTTCCCCTTAAGCTACCAAGGATCTATGAGTTGCGAATCATCAAATCATCTTCCCCTTTTTGTCAATATCAAATAGGGGACTAAAGTATGCAACTTTGATCTTCACAACTACAAACCAATATTACACTTCCAATCCAAGTATTCCAATGACCCAAATTGCCCTCCATTACGCACCTTAAGAAAAATGAACTTGAGCAGTAGAAACTTACACTAGCAGTAGTAACAAAGACTAGTAGTAGTAAAAACCTTCACCTCGATGTAGCATATAAATGGTTAAACATTTTAACATTAAGCTTCCCCTGAAACCCATATGTTAACCATTTCTTGAATCTTCAAATTCTGTAGGCTTTATGTAATGATTACTGATGAAGAAAACTAAGTATAACGAACTTGATGCTGAAGTAGAACAACCCAAACTTGTGTCTTGTATCTTACACTATCCACGTGACTTCGAACGTATACCCAAACCAATGTATAAGGAGACCACAATCTCTTGACAATTTATCCTCATCTTCTATGAGACACATAACCAAAGTGATAGCAAATGTGAACATTGAGCACCATAAGAAAAATCACACACTTTTGCTAGATTTTGACAAGTCTTCGTCACACCATTTTAAGCACGAACAAGTTATCTTTAAAGTCAATGTCCTGCTATAAACACGACTTTAAGATATGATAAGAACACGCATCTGTGAAACTCAACTACAACATCAAATAAGTGATAATCAACTGTCTTCGTAATCACATCTTCAAATAATCCCAAAATAATAGCCATAAATCCAATAATAATAAACTGTTTTAAGAAACAGTTCTATCCGAGATCTAAACGAGTCTGTACTAAGTTCAAACAAACAGTACTAAGTACACTCACTGCCTTTGATTCCAAGAGTAGTAGTAATCACAAGGCTAGCAGTTATAATTATCTTAAAGTATCATACCTTGTTTAAACAGTACCTTTAAGCCTACGAACATGTAGTACCATTATACGAACAACACCAATAAAATCCCATGGCCCAATAGCAATAAAGCCCAATCATTAACGAATAGCTTTAACATTTCAAAAGAAGTACTAATATTGAAAGGCAGCAGTACTAACATACAAATATCAAAACTAACAGTAGAAACTTCTAACTTACTACTGTTCTTCAAACGTGACAACATTAACTTATACCTTGACAGCGAGCAGCACTAAGATCATTGGCAGTATTAACATATGAGCAGTACTAATAATTACGAATAGTATTAATACCTTATCAATATTAGCAGCTTTAAGTATTTATGGGAACCAAATATAAATCCTAAAGATTAGGACTTGCTTATTATAACAGCTCCCAAAAATATATCAATCACGAATTAGCTACCAAATATATACAAGAGGTTATTATGTAAGTCAATCCCTAAAAATCTGCAAACCAAACCTGTATCCTGCCAAAAACTACGCATCCATATTCCATATCATGTTGCTTTCCAAAATCTTCTCAACACAAACGCATCTCTCTTCCAGAAACACCAATACAAGGAAAATGCTAGTTCCGTATACGCCAGTGTAGTGCAATCATAGGAAGAATAAGAGGATATCATCCAAACAGTTATGAACGCCGCATACCCACCCACACAAGAAAGGCACAATAATAAAACGAATTACACGATCAACAATCAGCTTCCCTAAAGACAACCCGCCTCACACAATTAGTACAATAACGCCAATCTACTCATTCGTCCATATCAAACTAATACACAGCCAGAGAAACACATATAACATGCAGGATTTCGAAAAATCAAAGTCATCCGTGCGACCTCTCTTTCCACTCCCATTCTCCCTACCCTCCCACCATCCATCCTCCCTCAAACATCTCCCCCCAACCCCTCCTAACAATGCCCTACCTCTCCCATTTAAACTCCTCCGCACCCCCAACCCCCCCCCCTAAATTCTATTCCTCGTCACTCTCTACCCTACTCACTACTCATCCTCTCTACTCCCTCCCTCGACATACTCCAATATCACCCCCCTCTAACCACCATCCCCAACATCCCGCCACCTTCACATCAATCCAGCTACTAACCCAACCCCTTAACAATTTCACATCCTCCACCCCCCCTTCACCTCCGCAACACTCCCTGCCTCCACTAGCAATTCCATCCTATCTCGCACCCCTTACCAAACCCCGCATCCCTCCAAATCATGCCATATCATACATCATCCTCAATCTTCGCCCAGAACATCCCCGTACATTGCAAAACTCAAGGCCAACCCACTACTCCCCAACCACCCAAAACAGCCACATTGCAAATACCCCAATCCCCTTCCCCCCCTCCGCCTATCATCTGAACCCTCTCAAATCCCAACTCCCACCAATCTTCCCTCAACTCACCCATTCTCCTCTTCCACTCCACACAACCATCTTCCACATCCCCATCCGTACCATCCTCACTCTCCCCACCTAGTCACACTCCGCATCCTCCCGTTGCATCACGGACCCGCTTAACAAACGCTCCACTAACCCACTCGCCTCCATAATCATACTCGATATCAACACAACACTCACACACAGACGAGCTCACAACAGTCAATTCCCCCCACCCCAACACCAAATACCACCCCCAACCAGAGCCAACCACAACCACAGAGTGACAGTCCTCATCCCCGACCTCCCCGCAACAGTAGATAGCAAAACAAAGAAAAAAGAACGACCCTCACACTATCTAACAAGCACAGCCAGGACCCTCGCCGAGTTACACGAACACTACCACCACCCCCCGGCACGATAAAACCATAAAATTTCACCAAGCCAAGCACAATAACCCCTTCAGCTATATATCCCACATGTCATACACCTCCGATCGACACCAACTCACCAAACTCTAATAACATATCAAACATATTCTAACCCCCAACTCATCATCCACCCATTAAAAATCCGCACCCATCATCATCGCCTCCCATCATCACACCACCCCACCCTCCCAAGTACACCACGTCTGAATCGACCTCTCAATTCTTAATAACCCGTCCCTCCCTCCCCGCCACCTCTCGACCATCCTAACCCATCCTCACCCCCTATCCTCATACTCACCTATATAATCCCTGCCACCACCCTCTCCTCCCCTCCGCACATCCACACTCCTCTCCCAAATGCGTCAACTCTTCACTAGCACCCCCTAAACTTTTGCTTCAAAAATTCCGCAGCCACACAACCACCCTCAACCACCATCCCCTTACCACCCTCCACTTTACCACCATTCAACATACCAACTTCCCTACCCTCCCACCGACAATCCCTATAACTAAACCACCATCACTCCTCCCCGTCATCCCACAATACAGCATAACCATTCATCATCCAATTCTCACCCCTTTCATCCCCTCTTCACCCACATTCCATACACACAAACACACAATAACTATCCCTCACCTATACATCCACAACCAATACACATATCAACCACCCCTAACTTGACTAACACAAATACCCTCCATCCCAAATATTATACACCCCTTCTGCACCAACTTTGTAACTTAAAAAACACACCTACGAACCTCTCTTCTGCACTACCCAACAACCTCTCCCTCCCCAAACTCAACCCTTAATACCCCCAACTACCACCTCCCTCGACCACTTCACCATCCACACCACCACAATCCGCCAAAAATATAAAACCGAATACCCGAATAACCAATAAATACCATAAACAAATCAACCACCAACACTCTACTATCCTGATACCTGCAACCTCCACCCCAAAGTAACAACAACCACATACACTACTCCAAATAACAAAAGTAAAACAACACCTGTAATCCATCCACAAACCCATTACCCTACACTAACACTTCAAGTTTATCCACAAGACATTACAATGACAAAAAATCTCAACCCCTTCACATAATAAAAACCCCCCCCCCTGTTAACCTTCCCACCACCCAAACCCCAAACTCAATTCTCCCATCAACCTTACCATTACACCAACTTTCCACGCCAAAAGGAACAAGTAATCCACCTTTAAATCCTAAATAGAAGTTAAACCTTCGTGATAGCCAAATATAATAAGGATCCATCGGTAAAGCCTAAAAATGAGAAAATATACCGCAGGTTATGATAAAGTGTCGAATCCCTACATTTTACATCGCCAAGTAACCTACGATAAAATTTAAAGATGATTTTGGGTGGTGGAAAAACCCTTCCATACAAAATAAAAAAAAAAAAAATCCATAGAAAATTCACTTAGACAACATCCCTACCATTCCCCCTACCCCCAGTACATCTAGATCAGTACCTCCTATGTTTACACCTACTTCATCAAACACTGACACCATCAAACCCCATTCCAATCTCCTCCACCACCAAACCCAACTCCCAACATCCACCCCCCCCCCACATAAAACTACCTGAAGCCAACAAATCCAATCAATTTCCCTACTACCCACAGCCCACCCCCGTCAACACTCACCTATTATCAACAAAGAAACACCTCCACTTCCGCCCTCTTCCAACCTTTACTACTCACTCCATAACTCCACCCCCCCACAACCTGACCCCCTCACAATCATTATCCACTATCAGTCTAAAAAGTCCACTGTACAATCCCTAACTAACCCGAATAAAACCCCCACAGCAACTTCCACGGTCACTCACTAAACCTCCACCACAACACACAGAAACTGAAAACCACCCACTCAGTCTCGGTCAATCAATTAGTTAACGTTGTAATAGAAATGTATCGGGAATCGGGCTCGATAGTTAATCTAATATTGTATATGTTTCGGGTTTAATCCCAAGCAAAACCCGAGCCCGGGTCCTAGTCAAATATCCCGAACGTCACTTAATGTGTCGGGGTATATAAGTAACTTTTCCACCAAGGAAAAGTAAGTTGGTTCATTTATAAAAATTCCATTTTCCTTTTTCTAAATTCTCTCTCAACTCTCTCTTCTCTTTCTCTCTCTAAATCAACTCACTTTCTTTCTCTAATTTCTAGTTCTAAATTCGTGTATAATTGTATGAAGTGAAGTGTTATACGGGATACTACAATTGGTATCAGAGCATCAGGTGGATTGTGATTGAATTTCATGGCTAGTTTTTTTTATTTTTTTTGGTTCGAAAAATATAGCAACAAAATTCAAAGTTTGATCTTTGTTTGTGGTTAAAGGTGTTAAAGATTTGTACTTTCGGGCTTAGATCTATCCCTTGCATCATTACTAGGTGGTTTTAACATCATTTCGTAGCTTTCAAAAAAGTTTGGTGATTTTTTTCTTGGCTGCGTTTTGACTAACTGAAGGGGTGTTCTTGATTGAGTTTTGCCTCTGCATTTTGGTTCTGCGTTTTGCCTATGCGTTTTGGTTCTGCGTTTTGCCTCTACGTTTTGGTTATTGCGTTTTGCCTCTGCGTTTTTGTTATTGCGTTTTGCCTCTGCGTTTTGGGTATTGCATTTTGCCTGATTGAAGACCCTTATTGCGTTTTGCCTAGGGGAGACTCTGTCCATTTCATTTCTTGGTTGCGTTTTGTCTTAAAAGGTTGAACTGCGTTTTGTCCAAGAAACTGCTCTGCGTTTTGACTAAAGACACTGCGTTTTGTCCATTGAAAACCCTTGTTTTGAAAACCTAATTTCCTGAAAAAAAATTCAACCTTACCGCGAAGGTCAATCCGCGCATCAGGTGGTATTTGACCGAATTTGGGAATCTATTAATCATTGTCTAATCAAAACATAACATCAAAACATAACATCAAGACAAACAAACTTGAAGGACTTTGGACTTTAATTCGGACTACGAGGATAATTAATCAATTCACAACAAACAAACCTTAAACACAATCAATTACTCACTCACGGTTTTCTATTGATTTTGTAAAATCCCGTTCAAGTATTTTAAACGGCGTCTGCAGAACCGAACAACCAATCAATGAAGCAGCCCTCTAAACCTGAGATCCGGTATACCAACACCAAGGAGTTTGGCTTTTCTCAGAATTAATGGAGAGGGCCGGATAATAAAGAGAAAACAACGAAGAGTGTGCATTTACCAGTCTAATTACCACAGACCATTCTCCGATAAAACACGCATCATCCGCATAAAACAAATGGGAAAGAGTCATTGAAGAGTCAATCTTAATACCTGTAAATATAATATAAAAATACTTTTATGCTTGAAATATTTTTTTTACTAAATATTTATGTAATTATTAAATTTTTTTAAATAAATAGTGAAATTCGGGTTGTTCGAGTCAACCTAAGAAAAGAACCTAATTCAAATTCGATTTTCGGTTTGATTGAGTTGAATTCTAGTTCGGTTCGGTTCGGTTTTCGGGTTGAAAAAAAATTTAACCAAACAACCCGATAACCGAACCAATGAACACCCCTAGATAATGTGCACGTCCAACAGCTACGACTTGACAACAAGTCGCAACAAATCCTAAGGTGTAGAAGCTTAAAATGGGTCATTCTTTTTTTTTTGAACAAAAAAAATGGGTCATTCAATAACAAGAAAAAAAAATATTGATGGCCAGAAGAAATGATGTCTTAAATATTTAGAATTAAAAATTAAAAACTCGACTGATAAGAACTGCCTGTAGTCTCTTGCCTACAGACCCAACCATTATATCTCACCTGCCTTGCATTCTAGCCACCCAATGTGGGACTATCAAACAAGTTTTTTAAGCTACTTGCTCTGACATAGTACGAGGGTGTTTGGAATAGATTATTCAAAATAGATTATGAATTTATGTATGAGTTAAGAAGTAAATTTTTTAATTTGATTTTCTAGCAGCATGAGATTTATTATCAACTATCTAGCAAAAAATTAGAGAAGGAAAGCAAAATTACAAAGAATTTTTACAAGCCATAACCGGTTCACTGATCCATTTCAACCTCAAAGGGTTGCGTCTTTTTATCCTATTACTTTACGAATGAGAGAATGATTTACTCTCGTCTTGGTGTCTTTCCTCATTGATTTCGAATCAATACGTAACTTGTTCTTGTATCTCCAAATGGACCAATGCATTGTTTGTACTCCCGTATGACCGCATCAAAGCATATTTTTATGCTACAACTAGGGACGGAACCAGAGCTAAAAGTGATCAGGTGCATAACTCTTTTTAACGAAAAAATTATGATTTTCAATTAAAATGATTGAGTTTAGTGAAAATTAAGTTCATTTTCGCCAATTGATGAACTAACTAAAAAATAACTAGAAACACAATGCATCGTGACCGAGTGCATTTTTAAAAATTCGATGTTATTTACGAAATTAGCACTACAAAGCAAAATTTTATCAAGGTCCGTTACACCGCATGACCCCTAGTTCCATCCTCCAGACTACGATTGACGTTTAAGAGTATATCTTCTTTGGGTGCGTCATATATTGTTAACATTACATGAGTGAGGATATTTTAATGTGACATCAATCCGTCCCTAATCTAGTTTGGCTCATTTCGCATGTTACACAACTAGACTGACATACATGCAGAGGGGTCTCGGATGGGTGTGCAGTAGGTGCCGTCGCACAGGGCCTCCACGTAAAAAGGGCCATATTATTAGTAGTTTTGCATTAAATACATATAATATTATACGTATATGAGCCATATAATTCAAGTTTATATGCAATTTCTTTTTAGTTTACAAGTGTAATAAGGCCTCTGTGTTGTTATTGCCTAGGGCCATCGAAAACCACGAGACGGCTCTGCATACATGCCCCACACTTTCCAACCTCTTTTCTGGAGTCGTTGAGTTTCCGATCAGTAAGAATTACTCCCTCCGTCCCATATTAAGTGTCCACAATGGAATCTTTTAAGTCTTCATTCATCAACTTTGACCATATATATTTTTGTTTGTGTTATATAATATTGAACGAAAATTATACCAACGAAAAATATATTCAAAACTCTATCCATTCATATATCTTGCATCAAGTATCATACAACCTAAGAAAAAATCATTAAGGTCAAAGTTGAAGAAAAAAGAATTTGAAAAAGTCAAGTGGACACTTAATGTGGGACGGAGGGAGTAATATACTTACACTGATATCAATAACATTATAATCTACAGAGTATAGACCCAAGTGGTTGTAGCTAGCTAGCATAACTAAAAGAGAGACTGAAAGAAAATCAAGTTGCTGCCAACTTACCAATTACCACATGGTAGAGCTGAAATAGCAATAAGGTGATATCCGACAGTTGATTGACACATTCTTATTTTCTGTTCATACACTCAAATGTACAAACTGACAAAATATTATTTAATAATTGTACAACTGGTTAAAGCGCGAAATAAAGTGTATGGATAAAAAATAAAAGTGTGCAAATCATTAGCCTTTTGTTAAGCATCTCGTATAATTGAAGATTTTGTTCACAATGTACATGTGTTACTACTAATTAGGCCCATGCTCATACTTTAAATAAAATACTCCCTCCGTCCCAAATTAATAGTCCCTCTTTCCATTTTGGGTTGTCCTAAAATTATTGTTCCCTTCCAAATATAGTTGTGAATAATGTAACAAGTTTACCGTATTGCCCCTAATGATACTAAAAATTACAACTTTATTCAAAGCTTTAATTAATTTCATAAGGGTAAAACTGTCATTCTGCAAAAAAGTAAGAGAGATAATGCAATAATGATTATGTTTTTTTAAACTGTGTGTTTTTTGTCGGGAGAATTAATTTGGGACGGAAGGAGTATAAATTACGAGGAATGCTACATTTATAAAGAGTTTATAAAATTATACTCACATAATGACTTGACAGATGTAATGGTCCAATCACATTGCATAATAATTTCTCATTCTTTTTTCTTACCATCCACATTTAGTGGCCGAGTCATTATATAAATATTATTTTGTAAACTTTTTATGGTTCTATCATTTTTCATAAATTATTACATTATACTTATTTTTGTCAGAATTCAAGAATAACCTAAGCTCCGACTTAGAGTGTAATTTATCTAGCAGAAATTGAGGGGCTCAATAGACAAACTAATAAACAACACAAAATTCATATTCAAACTAATAAACCCGAACCAACAAGAAGCACCATACCCTTAAAAGAGAACTTACAATCGTAGGGGCAATATTAAACTTTTGAAAAGCTTGTAAGCTTAATATATTGGGCTTATGAGCTTATCAACTTGAGCTCACGTTGATAAGCTTATAAGCCAAAATATTTGAGCTTGTGATATTTTCAAAAGTCTAATAAGCCCATAAGTCAAGAAAATAAGCTTAAACAAACATCCTTTTAACTACAACTCACACTCTTACGAAGTGTTCTCGAGTGTCTTTTTGGTAGGAATAGAAATGATGGATAAAGAAGAGTAAAGAAGAGAAATGAAAAAAAAATAGAATATTAAAGGAAAATTTTAAAAGTTGTGTTCTCGGATTGAAATGAAGAGCAATAAAAGAAAGTTAATTATAGTTGTGCCCTTTTTAACATGAAAACAATATATAACACAAAAATCTAAATTAACGAGAATTATTTAGTCGCTTTATAAAAAATAGCTTATGTGTAAAAAGAATTCCGTTCAAATTCATCCATATTTGGGCATAAACTTTTGGGGTAAAAAGTATGAAACTTTTCTATCGTTTTCTTTATATTTCCTTTCTTTATCGTTTTCTTTCTTTCAAGAAAAACTCGAGAACATCATTGTTTTTCAATTTCGTTATATTCACTTTACTTTCTTTCCAACAAAAGCTCAGGAACGCGTCATTAACTACACGTACTTTGGTAACCTCCTAAAACCCTTATGCTCGCAAACACTACCATATAATCCAAGAAAATACACTAATACAACTCTTACCACCATATAAGCTAAGCAAATACCCTAATACAGCTTCCAGTAGACCTTAAGAATAAAAGTTACCATAAAAACGAACCCAAATGAACATATATAACACCATGAGATTTCTTGATAGAAAACATGGACTGTTGATTAACCTATGGATCGGAGAACAATACTGAATAGTTCATCATCCTTGTTACTTGTTAGAGTTCGATTCTTGGACAACAAAGAAACTAAGATGGTTTTCATGACGCATTTTCCTTTCCCATTTGTTTAGGAGTGGTGCCAACTCTATTGATGTTATAATGAGCCGACCTTCATTGGTTCATAATACTATATATATCACCGATGATAACACTAACATCGTGCTAATTATGACTTATGAGAGAGCTTATTTAAATTGTTTTTGCCACATCATCAGCATCTACTTTGGCATTGTAAGGTGCAGTCACTAGTACGTCCTTACATTTGTAGTAATATGTTGTTCCATCTAAGGATATAGCACAATTATTGGAAAGAAGCGTATTATGATCACAAAGTAGGGTAAGAAAAGTGTGTTTACTGTTTAAATAAACAAACTTATAGCTACCTACAAATAGTGGAATATATCCGAGGCAAGAATACGATGACAATAAACAACCAATATTGGGAGAATATTATATATAGTGATTATTATGATTATAAATAATATTTTGAAATATATATCATCATGATTAGAAAAATATAATACATGTGGGTTAGAGGTTTTTTTAACATATTATTCATTGCCTATTACTAGTATATATAAAAGGGTTTTTTTATCTTGTGCCATAGTGACACATGATAAGAAGGTAAAAAGTACATAGGGTCTTACAAAAAAGTACGCAGAGATTCACATTTGTGGATCCCTGTGTACTTTTGTGGATCCCTGTGTACTTTTCTGTGAAACCCTATGTACTTTTTACCTTCTTATCATATGCCCCTCATAGGCACAAGAATAAAAAAACCCTTTATATATATAAAAGGGGCACAGGAGTTAATAGCAGTATATTGGTAAGTATTCGTTACAAATGGTTTGAAATGAAGCACATTCTACATATAAAGACTGCACAGATCTTTTTGATCAGATATCATACACATTAAATTATTACTAGTACGTCTGTAAAAACTGTTAAAATATATAAGCAGTTAATAGTGGAGTAGGTGGTTTTATTTTTTCATAAATTTTGTGCACTTAATTTTTAATATACATGTTCTAAAGATGATGTACATAGTAGTAGTTAGTATCTGTATGATACTCTTGCATATTTCTTCCTAAGAGCATCCATAATGATGAAGCTTTTCAATAGGTTTATAAAATGTCAAGTCATAAACTTATAAAACTTTTGATAGTATAAACCTCATACTACTATGTATAAACCTTTTACAAGAATATGAAATGTTCAACCATAACACATGCATTAAAATATGAATAGGTCTAGGATCTTGGACCTCTTCATGCCACATAATATAACATATAAGCCTCACTAATGGTGAAACAAATAAATTTTTTCATGAGTTTTAAACATTTTTACAAACCTCCCATTGTGGATGCCTTAAGTATCAACTCTTTTTCTGGTAAAAAGGAAAAAAAAAATTGTAAGAAGATGTTTTTTACCACTTAATAAGTGATATCCCAATACTCTTATTTCATTTTAAAGAGAGGCTCACAAAAACTCTTCTCTTTTAATATAATTAAGTGACTCCTCTAGTAAAATTTCCAAACCACAAGTCTTACTTTCAAATAATTAAAAAGACTACATGGTATTGATTAACTACGTTATATAATGATGATAGGAATCTTGATATGCATAAGACTATTACGCTGTTTTGGTGTAACATAGAACTAGTTTAGAACTATGTTTTACATCTAATATGTTTCTAGGTACTCTAAGGTAACGGTAAAAAATTTACGACTAATCAAACATAAATCTAGACATACTTTTTTTGTAAAATTAGTGTTGTACAACATTACCTCATTTATAGTTTTACAATTAAGTACTGGCTACAATTATTTTTAAGTTTTGTTAAAACTCGTATCCAACATTACTGTACCCATTTTAAATGTTTAAATTTAAAATGAGATTGTTCTGGTATTAATAAAGTATGAAAAGAATAGTTTTTAAAAACGCCTTATAATAATTATTTTTTGAAAATATCTTCAATTTTAAATTAGTGTTTCACGAAATTTTGGGCAAAATGATTTGATAAATAGCGTTGCATAAAAAGTGACGGCATTTTGGTGTCTTCCTTGATTATTATTTACACCAATTTACGTTTATAATATTCTAAAGCATGTTTGGAGATGTATGTTTAATAATTGCTCAAAAGTAACATTGCTTGTTGTGTTTTTATTAATTTAATCCGGATAATTACTTACTTGTTGAATTGAGTTAAACTTTCATTCACAAGACTAAATCAGAGATACACTGTCGTTACATAATAAAGGGAAAAAAAAATAAAAAGTCAATCAAGATATACATGTCATGGAAGCTGAATATGTTTTTTGACAAGTTCGGAACAAAATGAAACATTAAGAGTGCGTCTAGTTGAAAGTACTATTGTTTTTACAAAATGTTTTTTACAAAATATGTAAAATACAGATTACGTATCTATACTATTATATAAATCATTTATAATGTGTGACTCATTAAAAATTAAGATAAGGAGGTGCAATCTTGACCATCCATCTCATTTTTGGGAATCACATCATAAAGTGACATGTGTCACCTTTTGATTTTGATTAAAAAATCACCTTTATTTTCAAATTGAAATATCTTTTTATCTATTTAATTTTGTTTTGATCTAATTTCACCATATTTTTTAAAATTTTATGCTCTTTAATTCAACATCCATTTTGATATATTTTTATAATTTTTTTTATATATTTTAATGGTTGTTATTTATGTTGATTTTATTTAATTAACAACTTTAACTAGATTAGAATATGAAACATGGATACTTAAAACTATATACTTTCGGAGAGAGTGCTGTCTTTTACATAGCGAAATGATATGTTTACTATGGTGTTGCGGAAAGTACGGGAAACCCCAACGAACACATACATTTGTGAAACGAAATTACTAAGCGGGTAGGAAATTACGTAAAAAGTTGAGTTAGTAAATTTTTTATTGTCGCCGCTATGCGCGGGTAACCAACTAGTTTATCTTAATTAGAGTATTATATCTTCTAGAATACCCATCTTGTAACTGTATATACATACCTCCATTGTGAGATAAATAACACAATTCTCTATTCTCTCTATCTTCTTGTTTATTATTCTTCACTTTATTACTTCACAACACATTATCACTTATCAGCACGCTCTAAAGTTTTGATTTTTTTACTCTTAGATTTCCTACGGTACGTTCTTCTATACTCTAATATATGAAGTATTAATTTTATATAACTAATTTGTACGAATATATGATAAATGCATCTTTACACATTAAAGAAACGCAAAACGTTTTCATAAACATAAGATTTAAGTTCATTTGGATACCAAACATTTATAGTGATACTGTTGGACTCCTCCCCAACCATCCATCTACAGCGCATCCAATATGAATTAAATTCTTAATTGCACGAGAAGTATTTTGTGCAATATATAATATTTATTTTTTGATAAACATCTCATAATACACACACATAGTGTGTGTTTTTCATCGTAACATTCTTTCTCTCTCTTTAGAACGATTAAATACACAACAACAGAAACAACACATCAATTGATCATCAATCGATAATCAATCAATCAACAATCGATCATCTTATCATCAATCGATCATCTTGTTCTCCGGTTTATTAACATCAGGTTAAACATCAAATCTATTGTTATGCTATTATTTTTTTAGCTTATTTGATGTGAATAAGCTTATGAAGTATCATCATCTGAATTTATAAGCTTATAAATCCGCTTATTTGATGAAATTATTGAATTTGACTAGCTGAATTTTAAGCAAACATTATAGGAGATTGATTGTCTGAATTTAATAATCTTAAATTAAGCTATTTGACGAATATATGAAATGTAGTGTGTCTGAATTAAAGGCTAACTTATCAGATGAATTATGTGAAAAACGCTTATAATTAATCATTATCTAATTATCGTAATAATTATAAGCTAGCTTATTAGCTTATTTTGTTGAATTATCAAGTTTTTGGATTCTATTCAATCAAGTGAGCAAAGTAGTGTTTCACAAAATTTTCTAGAATAGTTCACTTGTTAGTGTTAATAAGCATTAATAAGTTAATTTGGTGTTTGATTGAATTAAGTTGTTGATATACCAGCATGTTTTAACTTAATCAGGTGGTGGCAATAATAAGTTTTTAAGCTGATATAAAATATATCATATGTGATTTTAGCTTGGGTTAATCTGTTTTTAATTGAGGTTATTTTGTTTGATATATCATATGTGATATCAAGTGAGCAAAGTAGTGTTTCCCTAAAAAAAATTAGAATAGTTCATTTGTTAGTGTTAATAAGCATTTATAAGTTAATTTGGTGTTTGATTGAATTAAGTTGCTGATATAAGCTGGTTTTTAACTTATCAGGTGGCAATAATCAGTTTTCAAGCTGATATGAAATATATCATATGTGATTTTAGCTCGGGTTAATATGTTTATAATTGAGCTTATTTTCTTTGATATATCAAATGTGATATCACATGTGATATTTCCTTTTGTTGGATTTATCATATGTGATATCACATATTCTGTTTTATTAGATTTATTATATGTGATATCATATGTGCTTTTTTTGCTTTTTATCATGAAACAACTTATTTATATTTTCATTTTTATTTTTTAATTTCTTGTTTTCTGCTTACAGATATGTGCAAAAAATCTATGATGAGACTGACTTTAAAAAAGAACAAGGCTGATAAGTTGCATCAGCTTGTTGGAGTCGCAACGCCTTAGTTGATGTTAACAATCCATCTGTTGGAACGCCCAAAGGATGTCGAAAGTTGCGCATTAAAGGAGGAAAGGAGAAATCGATTGAAAAACATTTTGAAGAACAGGAATGCATGTTCATTATGTGAAAGTTTTGATCACAACAAGAGAAACTAAGGTTTGAAGATCAAGAACAAGTCGTGGTTCAACAAGAAGTTGTGATTCAAGAAGAAGTTGTTTAAGAAAAATAAGATTTGGTTCAAGAAGAAGAAGACTTGGTTCAAGAAGAAGAAGACTTGTTTCAAGAATAAAAAGACTTTGTTGATTCAATGATAAATCCATCAAACTGATTCATTTTTTTCACATGTGATGTGCTAGGAAATCATATATGATTTTACATTATTTTTCTTTTCGTTACAATTATCATATGTGATATTTGAAAGTAATCTGTTTTTTGTTTGATTTTTATATGGACAAGTGTTAAAAAATCTCTTTTACTTGATATTCGTTGATTTGGATCTTACATACATGTGAATCTATTATATATCACATGTGATATTTGTATTTTACAAGTTGGTAGCAAACTATCATATGTGATTTCTTTCAAAGTCACATATGATTTAACATGATCATCACTAATTTATCAAACCATCATACCTGATGTTTAAACAGTGATAACATGTTTTCTGTTCTAATGCTTTTACTTACAAGTGATTATGAATGTGTGCAATAAAACTTAAAAATTGACATAATATCGAAAATCACATCCGCAAATGTTTCGCCATTTTCATTTCAGCATAAAACATGACGACCTAGAACCAAGAAAGCTAAACCATTATTGCAAGACAATGTACGAGTTTCCAATGGTTTACAAAAATCGTCCGAGGACGTCAAAACTCCATACAGAGATTACAAGAGAAAAATGGATTATACATTTTGTTAGGATCTAGAACTAGATAGATCTTCTAGCCTTTGAGAATGTATAGTACTTATGTAATCACAAGCACATACGT
>BQNB010082598.1:0-25424 GCA_026074375.1 Tanacetum coccineum
TGTGCTGGTTACGTAATGACAAAACTGTCTTTTTAAGTTCATTGTAAGCCACAAGGACGATTTATGTATTATTTTTTTAAATTTTATTCAATTTCTATTTTTTTAATTAAAAAAATATTTTTATTTTTATTTTTATTCTTCTCTTGCAATTTGTCTCGATCTGTTAACATCATCTTGTCATCACAATTCGTCATCTTAATCATCATCACCACCACCACCTCAATCACCTCCATTGAATAACCACCACCATTGAATAACCACCACCACCACCACCTCTCACCTCAGTCACCTCCATTAAAAGGACAATTTTACCCTCACATGACCAACACATTACCAGACTTAACGAAAAAATGTAACGACCTTTTGATCCAAGGACCTGTCAACTCAAAAATGTAACCACATTGACGTTTGGTGTAATTAATAAACTCCAAAGACGAAATGTGCTACTATGGGTCAACCACATGGACGATTTATGTAATTAACTCTTTTTTTTGACTTTTACTCCCTTCGTCCTAAAATAATTGTCATTTTTTTATTTTTTAAAGTCTTCTTTTATCAACTTTAATCTTAAATTTTTTATTTGTTATATAATACTTAACGAAAATTATACCAATGAAAAATACATCTAAAAACCAATACATTCATATATTTTACATCAACTATTATATAACACAAACAAAAGTATTTTTTTTTTGAACGACAAAGATTTATTAAAAGAGACTAGCAAGGAGCTAGTGCAAAATTACATTGGTTTTTTAAGCTAATCCGACCAAACTAAACAACTAGAACCTCTACTATTTAACCAAGAAAAAGAACAAAAACGAATACTATCGAATAGATCACATTTCCTCATGCGTTGAGAGTTGAATGTGATCGAGTTCCGATACTTCCAAATAATCCACCAAGTAGATGCGGCTATCACTTGAATGCGCTTCTTGACTTCGTTAGAAACCCGGATGTTGTCAAACCAAGACTCCCAATCCGAATGGGAGTATAACGAAGGCATATCCAAATCTACCTAAACACGAACCATACGCCAAATATTTGACGCGACATCACACAAGTAGAAAATATGATCTCCTAATCCCATCCGTTAACAACAAACTGGGCAGTCAAACGGAATGCTAGTATCCTACCTTGTCTGGAAAGATTCAAATGATGTGGGATCCTATCTAATCGCATCCTCTAAATGAGAATATTTACCTTACGAGGAAGAATGTTGCACCAGCTTGTTTCCACTGAGAGGGTCGGGAGAATAACATCGTCAATATGTTTCCTTGTGGCACCAACTGTGAAAGAGCCATCATGTGTGAGACCCTAACGAAGGGAATCTCTATTAGTAGAGAGTGAAAGCAAATGCAATTCAACTTTCAAAGCATGAATCATGTCTAGACATCTTCCCGAAGTAATTGGATGCGACCAATGCCAAGCCCACTCACCACTTGAGAATCGACCACTAACACTATAATTAGGATGCGTCTCTAACCGATAAAGCCTATGGTATCGACGGTAAAGAGGAGAGTCCCCGGTCCAGTTATCGATCCAGAATCTCACTTGAGAACCACAAATGGGATAATGTTTTTAGAGTGAAGATTGTTGATGGTGTCAATGATATTAGCCCACACCCCTTTAGATTTGCAATCAAAATGCGTAAGGCCTGCTTCCTCCCCATGAATGGCCTTGATGACTCGAACCCATAAAAGATTTGGATTGGAAACCAAAGGCCAACGACATTTTTGGAGAAGAGATAGGTTGAAAGCTTTCAAACTTCCAAAGCCTAACCCCCCTTTTTCAAAAGAAGCTAAAGCATTCTCCCATTTAATCATTATCAGCTTGTTGCTATGTTGTTCAGCACCCCAAAAGAACTTGGAGCGTAATCGTTCTAGAGAAGAAAACATGGTTTCTAGAACTTTAAAATTTGACATATAGTAGATGCCAACACTTCCCAATATCGCCTTTACCAATGTTGATCTACCACCTATAGAGAGAAGTTTTGCCTTCCATCTTGATAATCTAGCTTTGAACTTATCAACTAAACTTTGCCAGTGAGTTAACCGTTTAATACTCGAGCCAATAGGAAGACCGAGATATGTAAGAGGAAAAGAGCCCGCTGAACATCCAGTGATCCAAGCCATACCCTCGATATCATTATTAGAAACTCTAATTCCGTAAACATTGGATTTATTAATGTTGATACGTAGACCAGAAGCTAAATAAAACACGTTGAGTAACCGAATGATATTATTAATGCCAACTTGATTCCATTCTGTAACAAGAACAACATCATCAGCATAGAAGAAATGTGACAAACGCATACCTGGATTACCAACCGTAACTCCTTTAATCAGGTTAGACCGAGTCGCATCTTTAATTGCGATGCGAAGACCCTCTATGATAAGATTAAAAAGAAATGGAGATAATGGATCGCCTTGGTGTAGACCCCTCTTAATGGAAAATTCTGATGTAGGACTTCCGTTTACAAGAATGGATGTACGAGCAAAATGTAAACACTCTCGGATCCAACTTCTCCATTTTTCTCTAAACCGGAACTGACTACGAACGTAGTCTAAGTATTTCCAATTCACCGAATCAAACGCCTTTTCGAAATCGACTTTAAAAATCATCATCTTTTTTTTACGTTGCTTGTACCATTCCATGATCTCACTTAGCATTAAAGGACCATCTAGGATTTGACGGTCCGATATAAATGCCGAATAACCAAGGAATTCACAACTGTAGCCAACCGATTAGCCAAAAATTTTGCAATAATTTTGTATTGCAAACCAATTAGAGAGATAGGGCGATAATCTTTGATGAACATAGGGTTGGAAACCTTTAGGATAAGAGTAATGAAAGACGAATTAGTTCCTGGAGGTAATCGAGCAGTAGCAAAAAATCAGAAACAAACAGCTCAATATCATCCTTGAATAAATCCCAGTACCGTTTTAAGAATTAGAATGAAAAGCCATCCGGACCCGGAGCTTTATCGCTCCCACAGTCCCACACTGCTTTTCTCACTAGATATTTTTCTTTCTAGCTCGTTGTTTTCGGCCTCAGAAAGTCTCGAAAAAGAGGAATGGTTTGAACAACTTACTTGGGGAACATGGCTTTGGAAATTTTCTTTGTAAAAATCTAGAAATGCTTCTTTAACTTGCACCGGATTAGAAACCCACGTGCCATCGACCATAATCCCTTGGATTGCTTGTATCCTCCTATTTTGTTTAATTAAAGTATGGAAGAACTTTGTGTTTTCGTCACCTTTAATATCCCATTTGATGCGAGCTTTTTGAAATAATTCCATAGACTCCATACGATCAATATTATGAATTTCATGAAGAAGTTGTAACCGTGTCTCTTTCTCAGAATCGGAAGCCATAGAAGAGTCAATTTTATGATCAATATCTTGCAATAAAGCTATGGCCTCCTTTTTACGATTCACTTCATTTTTTTAAAACTCGAAATTCCAATTTTTTAGCCTATACATGATGAATTTGAGTTTTTCATGTAAATAAACATTAGAACCTGTTGCCGCTTGAGGAGTATCTACAAACACTTGATTAACCACTACATCGATATCTTTCCGGTGGAACCAAGAGTGGAAGAATTTAAACGGGATCGGACCATAATCCGTTTTGAGGGTATGAAGCAAGATAGGACTATGATCAGAAAAACAATAGCCTTCAGATTATGATTGTCATCCAAAACCTCTTTCAATAGAAGAAACCGGTCCAACTTACTCATCTTAGTTCCAAGCTTATTCATCCACATAAATGACTTCCCACCCATCATCATTTCATGCAGCCCCGAATCAGCAACAAATTTATTGAAGACTTATGCTTCTGATCTAGAGAAGTTCATTCCAAATCGTTCATGTTCGACCCTTACTTCATTTAAATCCCCAAACAGAACATACCGACCTTGATGATGTTGAGCAAAGGATAACAAACTGCTCCATAGTGTTGCTTTGGCAGTCGGATCTTGAGGACCATAAATGTTAACCATGAAGTACGAATGAGAGATATTAAGCCATTTACCTTGAACAATGACGTAGTTATCGTTGCACCAAATGTTCTCTTTAGTAAACACCGCTGGATCCCACATGGAAATAATTCCTCCCGACAACCCCCTTGCCATACTACAAGCATAATCGAAGGAATAATTACCCCACATAGACCGTAAACAAAAGAGTTCTAACCTTGTCATTTTAGACTCTTGCACACCAAGAAAATTAATGTTGTGTTTGAAGCAAAGATCTCTAATCCAAAATCGCTTCCCCACCCCCATTCTCCCCTCCTACTGCTCCGATCGTCCCCAGGCCATCCCCTCTAGCTCCAACCCCCGGCTCCCCCCCACCTCTCCCCATCCCCATCTACACCCATCCCCTCCATCCTCCTCGTATGATGTATGTTCGTTGTACTCCCATTCCCTCCATCCCTCGTATTCCCCTTCCGATCATACGAGTCCCTCTCAGCCATCCAGCCTCTGCCCACTGACCTACCTCGCCCACTTCGTCCATCCCTCTCTTCCTCCTATTCCCGCACCTCGCACCCCCTCCGCCAACCAGAGGTCCTGACCCTCCCGCCTCCTCCTCCCCTCCACACCTTCCAGTTCCGCCACCCCCTATTTTTCCTCCCCCTCGCATTCCTCTCCCTTTCCTCTCTTCCACTCCTTCCACCCTTCCCCTGTCCCCTCCTCCTCCTACAGAGAAAATTAATGTTGTGTTTGAAGCAAAGATCTCTAATCCAAAATCGCTTCCTGCGTTTCTTAGAACCACAAATATTAATTGAAAGGAGATTCATTGATTAAACGGTAATACACCTGGCTCGTTTAACATTTTTTTCAACATTTTTTGACAACCCTTACATCGTAACCCAAAGCACCTCCAAATTCGATCACATGATTAATTTCATGCAATAAAGAGGTCCCTTTAAAGTCCTTTTCACGATACTTTGCGAATGAGGTAGAACAGTGGCTTGTTTTATGCGATTCTGAACCGTGTGGTTTAAGTGTTGATTGGCCTTTTAGGAATTCAAAACCAGGTGGACAACTATCATCTGAGGGTGTGGAATTACAGTCAAAATGATTCTGCTTTTGGGGTATTTCTTCTTCTTTCGTTTCATTAATCTCCTTCTCAGAATCCGTTACATCATCAGGTTCATCCATAACATTGGAATTCTTCGTCTCATGTTTGGTAGAAGCCTCATATTCTGAATGAGATTCTACTTGCTCATTATCCCTTATCCCATCATTCGAGTCAAGGTCATCTTCAATCTTCACGCTCCAGTTTGATAATTCACGAACATGAACAATGAAATTTTCACCATTAATCAACACTGAAACCTCTTCGTCAATAAGTTGGTTGATAAAAGTATTTAAGATCTAAAGTTGAAAAAAGACTTTAAAAGTCAAAATGAACAATTATTTTAAGACGGAGAAAGTAGTAAACCAACATAGAATCTAAAAAATAATGCATGCTTTACCAACTTTTACAAACTTTATTACGTGTATTTTCTGCCATGTTCGTATGTGATTGCTAATTGTTCTATGAATGTATGATAACGATCTACACACTTTATTAGCCTCGGGATACTTTATACAAGGGTATCCTAATTGGTTCGTTGAAGATACAATATATGCTGAAACAATATCGACACTCTTTTACTAATTCACAAGCACTCAATCACGCGATAGTAATATTTTAAAATGTCCTTAGAACTCCCACCAATTTTGATGGTCTGGAACGAGACTGCCATCGTCTTGAGCATATGAAGTGTTATCCTTAAGAGGAACAGTTATTTGATGGTTATAGTTTTCTGAATGAAGTGTTGGATTGTTTGTCATTGACAAGGATATCGTACCACTCAGTTCTTTGTTAGTGCTCTTATTGGTGAAGTCGTGTCTTGTAGTTATGTTTCCTTGCTGTGTTTTCGCTAGTTCTCTTAGCGTCTGTAACTGTTGATCAAATAGCATGGTACCTTAATGTTAGCATAACTAGTGATAATTTCGACCCATTCACTTAATTTTTATGAAATAAACTGCATGAAACTGCTTATTCAAAACAGATTATATCGCTCACAAATAATGACATAAACAGTATGGATAATCAGTCCCATAAAACCTAAAACTTTTTACTTCTTGCAAAACTTAATATAATTAAGGGTTAATTGCTTAAAAATGTATTATACTTGTCACTTTTTGTTATTGTATGTAAACAACTATTTTTTTTGCCATTATGTCGTTCAACTTTTAAATTTGTGCTATTGTGTGTATTTTGTGACCATTTTACCCTTTTTTTTTTTAAATTTTGAAGGGTAAAATAGTCATTTTACATGCAGAAATAGTCGCAGAATATACACAATAGCACGAATTTAAAAGTTGAGCGACACAATAGTAAAAAAATAGTTGTCTACATACAATGACAAAAAATGACAAGTATAATACATTTTTATGTAATTAACCCAAACAAGTAACCATAAAAAAGACTTTTACCCGTAATTTCCCCAAAATAAAAAGAGAAGAAAACTTCGCAAGAGCATCATAGCACATGTGCTCATACAGATTTTCTTCTCTAAATATTAATTGTATATGTTCATAAACATAAAGCCACCTTTAGGTTACAAAATCCACCGATGTGGGACAGTTTGAAACTTTCACACTCTCATAAGTTCTAACATTTATCTTGTCCATTTTGCTCTTAAGATTGAAGTATTTAGATTTTGTAATACCGTAAAACGAGGATAAATAGTAGAATTCCACTTTATGTAGTTTACTTTGTCTACAAGAGACTCGAAATATTTGCTTCGGTGTTAAGTAATACGGAGTGTTATTCCATTCTCAATACTGATGGTCTCTTTAGATAGTTTACATTGCCTTGCAACTAAAAATGATGCTTACACTTACTAGTAAGACAAGGATTATGAATAATGTTCATTCCTAATGAAGTAAAGTTGTAAGATAAATTTCTAAACTCATAAATAGCCCAGAAGGATGATGAACTAAAGTGTAGGTATGATGCCGAAAAATGAGTTTCTTGTTAGAAAACCAAAGATTATTAAACCTTTTTATCAGCCGGAAACTAACAAGTCAGTTTTGACTAATGTGTAAAATATACAAGCCATTTTGGTACTACTGTGTTAACAACATAATTTGAAGAGCCATACATAACAAAACTTTCGTCTAAAACAGTGATGGTGTGAATTTATGCATTATACTGTTGATAGATAACACGAGTTCTTTTATTTTATTTTATTGAAAAGCTTGGATTCTATATTTTGAAGGAGATAAGTGGCGTGTAAGAATCAACATATATATATCGAGACAAAATTTAGTGCTTTGTTTGGTTCAAATTGTTAAATGTTGATCCTACAACAAGAAGATATAACAACAATGTAAAACACAGTCGGTGACCATGATCGAAACTGAAGACATTTGTCTGGTTCCTTAATGTGTGTCCATACAGTCTGACCATAAACAAAACCATTTAACATGACTCATAACTTCATAAGCTTATTCACAAGGCGTTGACTGTCAAATACTCGTATCCGCTGCAGATCAATACGATTTAAAGGTATGATTTTTTACAACATATTTTTTGAATTATCATACGTATGCATATATGCTCTTGGTTTAGTTAACAACTGATTATGATATAACCCATCATGTTCGTAAGTAATCTTTAAAGGGTGTTTGACATTGTTTTCTGGGTAGCTTATAGAGTGGAATAAGTATATTACACACTGTTGATTTGGTTTTCAAAAATAATAAGTAGTTTCAATGAGCAACTCGAAACAACCTTTAACTCATCATAAAAAGTAGCAAGATTGATTCACTTAGTTTCTATCCATTTAGCATGACCCTTAAGTTCTATGTTAGAACCCATCATGTTTCTAAGTTATGTCAATGTCACTAAGGGGAAAAAAATTTATCACTTATATTATCACTTATAAACTATAACATGTTACTATAAAATTTGGCAAAAAATTTAAGAAACAAATTTTAAGACGCAGCTCTACTGTATGAAGAATTCCACACGTATTCAAACTCATTTTATTTTAAATTAATCTTTGGTGTATATGATCGTAGATATATACCAACTTTTGTTTACAACTTTCGCCGATGTGGGACAATTAAAAAACATTCCGATCTCTCATTCCCAACATTCTTTACAAGGTTGGATAACTTTTCGAGTTCATCTACTAAAATAGAAGTCATGTCCAATTTGGTAGAATTTCACTAAAGCTTAAGACTTGATCTCCTATACAGTTTTAAGCCAATTGTTTCTAAACGTGTATATTCATTTTAGGGTCATGCTGAACAAGAAGTCCCTCGTTTATGTAATTTTTTATTTTTAGAATATTAAGTCAAAATATATGTTAACATGAGCGAAGGAGTAATACAATAAAATCCCCACAGCGTATACGGCGCACACAATTGTTTTGTTCTTTCAAGTAGGTCCTTAAGATCGACTTGCCTCAAAACCGAAACCAATTAACATGACTTATGAGCCTGCTCACATCGCCTTGACTATGGAACACTCATCCTCAGCAGATCAATATGACGAATCGCAAACTTGGTTTCAATGGCCAGCATACAAAAATAGCAAACTTTAAAGACGGAGTTTGTAGTTCACCCTATACTATATATGACGAATTTTGAATATCAACAGATATCCAGCTATTAAGTTTAAAACATTTTTCGCTTACAAAAATTTGTATCATATTATTAGAGTTGTGAATGAAATAGGAAATTTATATGAATCTACGGTTCGTGGTCATAGATAAATGAAAGACAAAGACTTTTTTGATTCTGATACTCGGGACATATTTTGAGCAGAAAAATATTCTGCGCTTTTGTGCTCATTGAAATTGAGATTGTAACATTCAATCTTTGAAGTAAAAGTGACTTTAACTAACAAATTTGATCATATATTTTCTTAAATTACCGTACTTGCTGATGAAATAAGTACGGTTATCACATCGCGAAAGTGATAAAATGACATAGCTGCAAAAAAATGTTGCTTCACATCTTCCCTAATACAAGTATATTACTACTGTTGTGTTTCTCATAAGAAATGAGCGCGTGTCGGACTTCAACATGTGCACAATCCGACCATGGAAACATGACATTTTAAGGCAACTCTAACTTAATTACATACGTCTCACATGTTTCCCGGTCTTTATAACTATTACTCCCTATTTTAATTTCCATACATAACTTGCACATTCACCCCATCACTATAGTCAATACTTGATCTATCTCTAAAATCGGCTGAAACGACAGATTCTAACTAACCCCTAAAATTCATATTGTGTTTCTTTAATTGTCAAAATATTCTATTTCTGTTTTTAACCAGAAGATCTACACGTAGTAATATCGTTTTGCCACCAGCCGTAAAAAAATATACAACAATTACTGAATACGTAATAATAAGTTATAACGGTGTGAAGATAAAATCATCATGATCATGGATATCTTTTATATCAAATAGATTGATAACAAAGATAACATACATTTAATATTGGGCTCAAGTTCAAGACCTGAAATTGCATGAACAAACCTAACAGTGCGCAATTTTGTTATACAAACAAGACAAAATAGATAAAATTTATCAAGACCTTAGTGATCCTAAGATGCTCGATTAGTTCTAGGAAACATATCACTTTATACTTTAATAGAATTGACCGACGCATATGGCTCTGAACATTTAACAAAGTCTTTATAATATGGAAACAATATTAGCAATAATTAAAGAGAAGTAAACTATGGAGTTCCAAAGTTCCAACCCCTTCTCTTCTACTTTCCTGACCCTTACCTTCGCTACCAGTAGAGTTGCTAGCTTGCTTTCATTTATATTGACGTGTCGAGTCTACGAAGCTTTGTAGCTACATCCGCACGCAAAAGGAATGTGGTTCTGGTTGAGGCCAGCTTTCTTATCGTAATTAGTAAAGGGGGCTAGGGACGTTTGCGGAGTTAGTGTCTTCCGGATCATATATATCCAAGTTTAATGATTTTCTAAGACTGAAAACCGACAAAGAAAGCGATAATGATTTATTTGTGCAAAACAATTGTGGTTTTACTTGTAGACTACTTTTCCAAAAGGAGTTAACACCAAGTGGAGTGGTGTTGGTAAGCTTAATAGATTAGTTATACCTAAGAAATATGATGTGAGATTTTTTCCTCCGGTACCTGATAATGATCAGTCAAAAGGATTTGTTAATGATGAGGTGACTCTTGGTTCTTATGATGTTGATCATAAAAAATTGTGGAAGTTTCGCTACTGTTATTGGTAGAGTAGCAAAAGTTTTGAAAGGCCAAATTTACGCTTTTGGGTGATCGATACGTATTTGTATCAAAGTAATATATTAGCGCGAGTTTGAAGCTTGTATGGGAACACAAGTCATGTACTTGGAATTGATGGACAATGAAGGAAGTATTGACTATTAGGAGACGAGCGATGAAGTAATCCAAACACACTAGAATAAAATCTTGGTGTGAATTAATCCAAACACACTACAAAAAAAGAAGGTTGTCATCTGTGTTAGATCTACGATCATCTAATTTCCATCTACAAAAAAAGAAGTTGTCATCTGCGTTAGAAAAAAACAACTGCTTAGTATCCTCATTTGGGGTGAAAAAGGTCCAACTGGCTCAGCCTGCCATGACTTTTTCTCAGTCTTTATTAACATCTTCCAATGATGAAATTGTTTCAGCGCTTGGGTTGATTAGCCTCTATAATGGGCCGCCTGCTCCAGGTCCTGGTTTACCTCAGTCTGAGACAATTGAACCTGAGACTTTGGGGTGCGTTACAAACAGAAACCCGTCTGAGTTCAGCTCAGCTTATCGCGATTATATATTATTCGAAAAACTATGAACAATGATGATCCTTTAACAATCACCTGCATGATGACAGAGATTCTAAGTTAGCCTGACATGATAGGATCATAAAATGAAAAGACTAGACTAAAAAACTGAGGTTTAAGAAAAGACTCACATATGATTCAGGAGGCCTTGTTTCTTCGGTAAAATGAATCTGTTGCCATTAGTATTTGCAATCTTGTGCGGCGCCTATTGTACAAAAACGTTTGACAAGACAACCTAGAATGCAAGGATTTTATAATTGTGTGATTAGGTTGCTTTTAAGTTTAAACGTCCATAGTTCAGCCCTTCTTTTTTTCATCTCTCCAATTCTAACCCTTCCTTTTGTTTCATGGTTATTTTAGAACTCGATGCTACTTTACGGATACATATTTATAGACGGAAATTTCGCCGAAAATCGTATTTCTAATTTAGATGAAAGAGTTCAATAACTTCTACCCCTCGGCAACATTGTATTGGCAGAAGATAAGGTACATACTCGTAATATATATTGGATTGTTTGGCCGTTATGCCTTTCGTGGTGGTTCTCGTGTATTATTTATTTACTTTCTACTTTTATTTTTTGTAGGCTAGTGTTACGCGCTTAATTGTAATTAACTACTAGAAAAGGTGACATCGGCAACAACTACAACATATGAAAAAGTGATTGCTAAAGGTGTTTTGCAACGAAAATAACAACAAACACCAATTGATGTTAATTCAATCTGTGATAAACATGGGAATGCCATGAAATTGCCCGGTGATTGCTAATTTGAAATGCAACGAGCATGCTTAGTGGTTGTTAAATTAGCAACGTCTTTTGAAGTCAATTGTTGCTAATTCTAAATAATTAGAATCAGTATTATATTCCTTGCTAATTACATTATTAACAAACAACCTGTTTGTAATGAAACGAGTAATGTGGTGGTTGTGCGTTGTGGCGGATCGTTTTGAACTGCGTATATTTATTTTGAAAACAGTTTTCAAACTTGTTCATTAACATCATCATTGTCGATTAATTTATGCTTATTAAAGCTGTTGGTTTTTATTATATTTACAACGATGCCGTGTATTTGTCGTCAACATTGTTTGACAATTTATTTGTTAGTAGTATTATTGTCGACTATCCTTAGTAATTTTTAGTTGTTCCGAAACCACACACGCACTATCACTTCATCCATTTTCCATCTATCGTCATCAACAACTAAAATATTTTCTCTTTTTCTTGCTATCGCAGAACGTGAACATTCTGCTAGTAGAGTGGAAGAAGTACATGTTAGAAATCAAATTTAGGGTGTAATCATAATTTTGGACATCTTACTTAAATCAGGTATGTTTATTTTTCGAATAAAGTATTTCGACCTTTTAATGCCTGGTTATAACGAAATGCTTATTGTGATAATTCAAGAAGAACACTTATAATCTAGGCACAAGAAATCTACGTAAAACAAAAAGAAATTGTGTGAATTTTAGTATGTTACATCGAGACGAAAATACTTGTTACAAACAAGATTATTATGACACTTGAAAGCAATGAAAGTTGGCTAAAAACAACGATCACAACTATTTGCCCCGAATCTCGCTGGAGACACTGCCTAGACCCAGCCAGAGACGATCTCTCCTTAACCCCCTCCCGCTTATTTGGGAGCGAGACCCAACAAGGGGAGCCCCTTGAGTCAGCAAGGCGTGTTGCCCCTTGACCCTACTAGGGGGCGCAACCCTTTTAACCTCTGCGTGTTTGTCGTGGTATACATTATAAAAAGAACAAAAAATCCCTACAGGGCATCAAAACTAATTCAATAAACATCAAAAAAGAAAAAAAGTATTATACATAGACAAATGAAAAAATCAAATAAAAAGACAAATATTCATGAGAAAAATAATTTTTTTCTTAAAAAGGTTCTCAAAAAGAAGTTTTTTAAAAGTGGATAGTTTTACTGAAAATAAATTTTGAAAAAAAAAACCGTTTGTGCATAAAATCGCTTTTTGTGCATCATAAATTCGTTTTTGTAGCCAACTTCTTTTGACTTTTTGCATCAAATTTTTTTTGCGCATCAAACTATAACAAGTTAAAAAAATTGTGCATAAAAAAAATTGTGCATCATATTTATCTATTTTTTTGTATTAAAAAACGAATAAAAATTCAAAATTAAAAAAAACTTCCTTTACAAAAGTTTTATGCACCAACATACCTGATTTTGTAGAATTTTTTGAGAACTATTAAAAAAGTTCATCTTTATCATTTTCACGGATATTTGTTTTTTTATTTTAACCTTCCTCATATAGACAAATCATAAAGATCAGTATTTTGATTCTTTAATGTGGGAGGAAATAAACGCATTGTATTATTGAGTGTTTGTATTGTTGCGAGTTGTGAGTTCAATCTTTTTTTTTGTTTTTGGGGGGGAGGGGTGCGGGGGTATTATTTCGCATTGTGTTTTATAGGAGTGTTTATCTTATTATTTTGTCAATATAGTGTTTAGGAGGGTGTCTAGGCAGATAAGTAGTTTGGAGTGTTTAGATACTCTATTTTCTCTTTATTTTTGTTAAAATAAGCAGTTTTTATTAAGTAGGTTAGGAGCGGCTTAGTTCAAAATTCTTATAATCTTACTGGAAGCGCTTATTTGATTTTAATCAAAAGCATAAGCTAAAAAAAGAGCAATCTCAAACAGCCTCCAGGTATACTTAAACTGATTTTGATTATCAGATCATTTATTGGGTCAACTAATTAGATTAGGAGTAGTTGTGACAAAATCGACTCTAGTTATTACGGTTCGTTTTACAAGTAAATGTGAAACTAATGAAGATTTTGTCAGACGCTCAAGATAGTTGAGTATGTGATTACGACAACATTAAATTGATTAATTAGTTCTTATTACAAACATGTTTGGACACTGATGCAGGCCCAAAGTATTGAAGAACGGGCCTACTTGTTTTTAAAAGCCCAATATCATATGAAGAAAAAAAAGGCTTTCTTCAAAGTGGCATAACTTGGGCTCATGGACTCTGTTTTCGGCCCAAGTATTTGCATTTTTGTGTTGTTTGAGGATTTTTGGACTTTTGTTTTTAGCCTAGTTTTCGGCACGTTTGTCTTTTTGTAACATTTCGTATTTTCGCGGCTAATATTTTTAACCGAGCTTTAATTCTATTTTTAATTTTTATAGAATTTAATTTTAGCCGATTATCAAAATCGTCGTCTTTAGCTATTTACGAATCATGCTTTGCATATTTATCCGTTAAGCGTTTTAAGAGATCAAAAACTTCATATTTTATCTCCGGAAACATAATTATTCTTATTTTAGTATTTTTCGACTTTCCCCGTGTCTTAGCCGAATCTGTGTTAAATTATATACATTTTACTTTTACTATGCTTTTTGTTTAAGAAATTTGCTTGCACTAAATAATACTACGAAATTGACAAAACAACAAAACAAACACCCTTTTTACTCCTACTAAACCACAAACCAAACACTCCATAATAAATAACAAAAAAAAAGATACATAAATATACGACCCAAAATGGGGGTCGACCCAATAACACAGTACGAGTATTTTTTTGGCTCTCCTCCCTCATCCTCCTCCATAGCCCACGACACCATCACTACCACTATGATCCACCATCATCCAACTTATTCTACTACAACAAATCATCAATACTATGATCCTCCAATCATCCACTACACCAAAATCCAACATGCAATGAGTTTAATTGAAGATCAAGAACTTATTAATTTCATGGGTTTTTATAGAAAATCAAGCTTAAAGAAGTAAATACAAGTGATTTTATAAAGGTTTGATTGATCAAAAAGTTTTGGGTTTGATGATTTGGGTGTGTTTGGTATTCAGCTAAGATCAAGAACAAAAGGAGGTTCGTGTTTTGATTTTTCTTCGCTTCTACTCATTATTGTAAGCCTTCTAAAACTCTATTTGATAATACTTTCTTATGTTTATGCATATATTTTATTTCCATACTTTAGAATCCATGTGGTTGTATACTAGAATAATATTGGGATGATTTTGATTTATTGAAAGTGTTTAGATGACAAAGATAGGTTAGTTTAGGCGCGTTGTGAAGTTGTGATGAAGTGGAAATAGCGTTTGGTAGGGTTTCAGAATGGACTATTTAGTGCAGAAAATTACGTAGCGGGTTTCGGGTATCGTAAAAATGTACAAACTGAATTTTAGCTTAAAAATATGATAGAGCTTGTTAGTATGAATGTTTCGGTATGTCACACGTCCGATAACTCTTAAAAACGAAGATTCTATGGCCGATTGAAGTTTGAAAATATATATATATATATATATATATATATATATATATATATATATATATATATTATACATATATAAATATATACAAGTATATATAATATAAATAGTAGGGATCCAGTTGAGAAAGTAAATTAAAATAAGGAAGTGCTGAGAATGAACTAAAACCACACATTTGAGATGGCAAACGTCGTTCATGAGATGCATTTCCTATTTATCTAATGCACCATAAGGAGTTTCGAAAATTAATTTTTTTTATGTGTAGAATGGTCAAATTGATTTCAAATGATTTTGGCACATGTAAGGACCAAAAACAAGATTAATCATGAAATGCATCTAAAATACGTATATGCATCAAATTAAAAGCTAGAAAACACATTATGATTCATTATAATGCATCTAAGATTATAAGAGATGCCTCTAATTTAAAGTCGTCATCTCGGATATATGCGGTTATAGTTACTGCTTATCCTTCTTATTTTAAGAAAACTTCTCATTTGATCCTAACTTTATATATATATATAACTATTAATTTATAAATATAAATATAATATATATATATATATATATATATATGTCAAGTTCACAGCTCTTGCCCTATTTAAAATCTGCGCAGAAAATTCCAACGCATATTTCGAAAACTTCTCATTTGATCCAAACTTTATATATATATATAATATATATATATATATATATATATAAATATATATTATATAAATAATATATACATATATATATGATATATAAATATATATAAAATATATATATTATATATATATATATAATATATAAATAAAATATATATATGCAAGTTCAGCTCTTGCCCTTATTTAAAATCTGCGCAGAAAATTCAACGCATATTTCGACCACTTTCGAATCCGTTTTGGCCTTCCGGTGAAACACGAAAGTTGTCCGGAATATCGTTTTACTTTGTCGCAAGGCTTGTTAGTCTTAAAAATGCCTAATGTCTGGTCGAAAAGCTTAAAAGCAGATTCTACATATTTTCAAAAAAATAAAGTTGCTGCAGATTTGAGAAAAGGGCATTTTCGTTATTTTCTGTCAAGTTTTGGGTCTCGGGTAAGAGTAAAAAGATGTTTAAAATGTCGTTTTACCTATTCTCGGGGATAACTAAGGCTGAAAACGTGTGTTAACGGGTCAAAAAGCTTAGGATTAGATATTACATTTTTAGGAAAAAGATAAGTTTTCTGCAGAAACTTGCAGGGGCATTTTGGTCATTTTTTGTTGTGTTTCGGGTTTCGGCTAAAACTAAAAACTTGTTCGAAACGTGGTTTTACCTCATATTGCTTTTTTGAGTCGTGAAAATATGATTTAGCGGGTCATTTTGGACGGGTCAGATTTAAGGAAATATATATAATAAAAGTCAAACTTGACGAAATTCTTTTAATGGTCAATTAACATTATGGAGAATGATTAGGCGTAAAATATATTAGCTAAAGCTAAATTACAACTAATAAGTTAGTCTTTCGCTTTTGTTCGCGTCTAGATGTCTTAATCTTGATAATGGGTCAAAATGGGTAATTTTCATTAAAAATTACATATTAGTCGGAATGGGTTAAAATGGACTTAAACTTAAGGCGAAACATTTAAGTGGGTATAAATAAGTAAGTTGAGGCGCACACATGGATTATATGGCATAAGATTACATTCATGTCGATATATATATTCATATACTTAAAATCATGCATTTGCTTATAATTTATATATTCTTCTAAATCGCTCACCATTGTTATAGGTCGCGGTTAAGACATTGTCGCCATTCTCTCCTTGTTGAATTTTTCGTTTGATACTTCATTGCTTTTCGGTGAGTTCATAACCTCGCATTTAAATCTTTTAAATGTTTTAAAACCCGCGAGGGAGATACATGCTTGTCTTGAAAATCGAATGCAAGTGAATTTGATATGTGAACGTGATTTCGTTGCTATGAGTGTCTGTGTGGTGGCCTTTCCATCATTGACCGTTAATTACCTATGATGGGTAAACGTTAATTGCAATAGAATAGATCTATTTGGCCTAACGACCCCTTCTGATGTGTGATCCGTGGTGGTCATACTCCGAGTAGACATATTGTATTTAGCATTGGGAGTGTGTAACACTATCAATCCGGGATGGGCACCTGGTTAAGGTTCGGTTCGTGGCTCTAGCAACTTATTGATTGTGAACTACTTGTTTTATTATGCTTGTGTTCAAAATGGTTTATTGTAAACTCTATGAATTCACTCAACATTATTGTTGACGTTTTTAGCATGTTTATCTCAGGTGAATATGCTTGTGCTTGCTTGGATAGGAGCATGGCATGGATATCTAAATATTTAAAGATTCAGTTTACTTTCACATTCGATAAAATTTTACTATATGAAACGAGTCAAGTTTAAACTCATGTTGTTTTTGCAAAACCGTTCGGGATCTGTGTAACTTTGATATCTTATTAAATCGAATGTGACATTTTATTAAACGTCTCCTTTGAGGTCGTTTTCTGTAACTTGTGTGTATGAACTATAAAGTAGCATCCCAAGTGGTATTCCACTGCGTTGTGATTTTAGGGGTGTTATAGATTGGTACCAGAGCACTGGTTATAGAGAACTAGGTCGTTTTCAAAGCCTGGACTATAACCGTTTTTCGGGAATTTTTACGAGTCTTTCACCGTTGTTCGATATCCGTGCGCGTACTCCCAGGTAACTTATATGCTTTATTTAGCATCTCTAAAAGATTTACATGGATAATGAATAATTAACGTTTGGCGATGATTTCGCTCTCTTACGTCTATCTTATGACGTCTTACTATTTGCCTTATATCGGTCAGTTATATAAATAGTGACCACTTCGAAAGCTCTTATTTCGTTGATGATGTTATCCCAAAATAACATCGTCATATCCAGCTCCGGAACATAAACCCAGACAGAGGATCTAACGAGGTTCTCGCGTGCTTCCTGATTTCTCGTCTACTCCCTCGAGCATCAATACTGATATTATATAAGGATACCTATATATATGAGCTACATTCTTTTCGATCTCTTACACTTATCTTCAGGATTATCGCTATCTATCTATATAAAAGCAATTCATATAAGCATTGACTATTTTCGGTCACTTATGTCTAATTGGTATTATCTCTTGTGGGTGTGAGTTTGGATCGGATGGGTACGCCTACCAAATGTGATTGAATACACTCTCATAGTTATTACCTATAAGTATATTTTTTACAAATGTATCGGAATCTACTTCTTCCCCACTATCGCTACACCAAGAACACCATTTTCATCTTCTCATTTGATAAATCAAAACTCAAACAATAACTAAAAAACTTTTTATTGGTTCAAAAACCGATCTTGACCATAAATAAACCATGGATGTGACATCGTAGTAGTAGCCGGAGACAAGGGTTTCGGGGGCTGTTGTGACTTTGGGTGGTGGTTTTTGATTTGCATTAATATATATTGATAGGAATAAAAGGATTCCTTCTCACCTTTTTTTAACGGCAAATATGGAATATATATAAAAAAGAGTCTAGCAAGACACTAGAAACTTAAAGTACAATAGAGTCAACAAAAAGAAATACATAACATCAAAAAATGGTAAAATCCCGAGACTTTAACTGCGAGGGAATCAAAAGGGATGAAAAAACTTTTGACACGAAGGCCGACGGATCGGTTTTCACTTCGGCAAAAGAAAAACCCCCCATCCCGGAGGCCGAGCCACCGGTTTTCACTTCGGGATGGATTTTGATGAAACCCCAAACAAGTCCCGAGAGAAGGATGAAAAGAAGAACCATCCTCAAAACCGACGAAGATGCCAAACGAAAAAACCTTGGCGTACAGGTACGCCAACCCAGCGAACTTGAACGCCAGCTTCAGGAAAAAACCAAAAGCAGCTCTAACCATTGCCATTACGCGTGATCGAAAGGGGATACATAAGCCAGTCATTCCAAGATAACTTCATATGGTCCCTATTGTGAAGCCACGAAAATGAAGAGAAACGAACATTATCGAATAGATCACTTTTCCTCAACGGTTGAGAGTTAAACGTGACGCTATTTCGGTATCTCCAAAGCCACCAAAGAACCGAAGTAGTAATAACATAGAACCTGTGTTTTTTCTCTTTAGAAGCATGCCAAGAGATGATCCAATCATTGAAAGAATCCCAAGAAGAAGCTTGAAAAAGAGGAATATCACACCATCTAAAAACGAGCTTCCACATATCGGTAGCAATGTCGCATTCGAAGAAAACATGATTAGCAGATTCAACATTGGCATTGCAAGAAGGACAAGAGATGGCCGGAATATCCATACCACGCGAAGAGAGATTCAATCTATGAGGGAGTCGGTCCAAGGAAAGCCTCCACATAAACACATTGACCTTCCGGGGGATAGATTTATCCCAAGTAGTAGCATGAGCAAGAGTGGGAATGATATTTTGGTCAATCCTATAACGAGCATCCTTAACGGTAAAAGTATCATTAGGACCAAGACTCCAAGTACAAGTATCTTCATTGACATCAATATTTAGTTGACCGATCTCATTTAACATGTCACATAAATGGGCAAGATTTCTAACACCAAGATTGGTCCAAGACCAATTCCAAGACCATTGCCCATTATTAATACGGTCAATGATAAGACAATCTTTGTCTTGATCAAGATGATAGAGCCGATTGTACGGTTGAAAACAAAGTTAAGCCTTAAACAATTTAGCAAGAAGCTGGTATTATTGAATTTCGTGAATTAATTTTCTAGTTTTAAGATTACAGTTTTGTTGTAAATTGATGATTGTATAGTATATACTAAAATAAACATGATAATTGTGTAACTTAGAGCACTAGGTATGGTGACTTATTGCCATTGTGGCGCTGAGATAACAAACGGGATCAAGCTAGTTCATGCCACCATACTTAGCGGTCTTATAGTGGTTAATATGTTTAAGTAATTGATTTTGTGTAGCTTATAATATTGGGTTTGTTGTTTTGATGTTTTTGATTGTTTGTTAATGAAATATTATAAGTTTTGAGGAAATTTGAGTAAAATTTAAAGTTTATAAAAAAATTGGGTTTGTGTTTTTTGAGCATCTACTATGGTGGTTTAAGAATATGTTCAAGAAATTATGAAGAGGTTTAAGAATTTGTTTACCATAATGAAGAACTATTACAAGTCTAGGTAGCATGAAGAGGTCTAATATTTTGAAAAGGTTCATACATTAATGCATTGCATGAGGTGGCAATTTTATAAACTATAAAAGCTTTATGTATAGTGGGAATAAGTTTATAATATGAAAAAGTTTGTAAATTAATGACATTTCAAGATGTGACACTTTTATAAACCTTTTAATAGGTTTATCATAGTGGATGCCTAGTGTTCTTGATTTGGAATTAAAATTTAATTGTAAATTCAGGAGGAAATCAAAGTTGGGAAGAAAACGAGGGTATATTAGTTATTTCAAATGCGTTTTGGTCCACTTAACGGAAAAAACTAACTCACCCAAACTATCATGGCTTGGATTGCACTGTGTACCATTCTTGCCGCAAAAAAGAGGCGCTGAGAGTGCCAAAAATAGGACCACCATGGACAATTTTTTTTGCATTTTGCCTTTAAAATATTGTAGCAAAAAATATACTACTCCCTTCGTTCCTAAATAAGTGTCCACTATTGACTTTTGAAGTCATTATTCTTGAACTTTGACCTCAAATTATTTTGAATGTGTTATATAATACTTGATGCAAAATATATGAATGGATTGAGTTATAAATGTATTTTCATTCGTATGATTTTCATCAAGTATTATATAACACAAACAAAATAATTTAAGGTCAAAGTTGAAGAATAATGACTTCAAAAGTCAATAGTGGACACTTATTTAGGGACGAAAGGAGTACCATTTTTTTAGCTTTAATTAAGAAAATTCGATTAATAGAATAACTTGTACTAATTTTACGAGAAATATTAACTATATACAAGGAATATAGGGTATCAACAACAAGAAGTGAAAGTGAAGAATGTCTAGCTTTTATGTTCAAAACTTGTTTGTCTTATTAAATTTGTATTATATTATTCGAGTCGTGAATAATAGATTCATAGACAATGAAAGACAAACACTTAGATTTTGATACTCGTGAGTCGTGATGTATTTTGAGCAGAAAAATATTATACGATCAATTAAATCTATATTATAATGTTCAGTTTTTAAAGTAAAATTGATTTTTACTATAATTTAAATCAACTTTTAGCTGTTTTCGAAACAAAGATCAACTATCACTTCATCAATTTTTCATCTGTTGTTATCAACAATCAAATATTTTCCCTCTTTCTTGCCGCCGCATAACGCAAACATTCTGCTAGTATAGTTGAAGAAGTAGATAACAAATTCTTAAACAGCCCTTCAAAACGACCATAGAAGTAGTAAGGTTGATTAACTTGGTCTTTTCTGTTTTACTTTACTTGTATTCACGATTATTAACTGTAATATTTTATAGATGATAACTTGCCTACAATTATTGTAGCCAATTGGCTACAATCCCCACTAAAAATACACAAAAAATGACTCAGGGACTCACAAACAGGATTCAAAGACCCGCAAACAGTACTCAAAGACCCACAATATTAGCACAAAATTGTAGCCAATTAGCTATAATAAATTGTAGCTAATATTTCCCTATTTTATAATACTTGACGAAAAGTTTAAAGGACAAAATTTATTTCACTACGTATGAATTTTCATAAAGCTTTTTCATGCAAAACTAGTAAGGTCGGTAAACTTTGTTTTTTTCTTATATCATTGATGCATATTACAAAATTTAGCAAAAAGTTTTAGGACGAAATGAGTTTAGATACGCATGAGAGAACCTTGTCATTTCTGTCAAGGTGGTTCACGCGATTCTAAACTCATATTGTCTTGATTTATTCTTGTGTATATGATCTTATTAATATACCAACTTTTCTTTACAGCTTTCATCAATGTGGGACAATTTAAAAACATCCTGAACTCTCATTCTCAACATTCTTTACAAGGTTGGATAACTCTTTGAGTTCATCAACCAAAATAGGAGTCACGTCCAATGTGATCTTCTTTAAGATTGATGTATGTAAACGGTGATTGATGGTAGAACAAGCAAAGATATCCGCGCGTTGCTGCGGGCGTTAATTTTTTGCACGTTGTTGCAGGGCGTTATATTTATTTATTAATTTTTTTAAAAAAAAATTTCGCGCGTTTTTTTTATGTTTAATAGTGTAAGTTTATTTTTTCCTGCACGTTAATACGGTACGTTAATTTTTCGCGCGTTGTTGCGTGTCATTAATTCTTTTTTTTTCTTTTAATTTTGTGCGAGTTTATGGCGGGTTCAGGGTACAACATACTGCCCAATTGAATGTCCCTGCTGGACCTGAACCACTAACAACTAATAAGCCGTTCTAAAAAAATTCATCTTTGGGTCATGCTTAAAGCCGTCTCATGGATTTTAGTGGCCTTGTGCCATTACTACAAAAAAGCCCTTAAGCACACACATAATATACATATGTATAAGTAGTGCATGAACTAATTAAACTCAAGCCTCATATTGTGTATATATATAATAGAAGGTTGCATGAAATTTGGTGGTCCTCGTGAAGCGGTGGCCATGTGCAATCGCACCTCTTGCACTCCCCTAAAGACGCCCTGGTCATGCTGAATAAGAAGTCCCTCGTTTATGTAATTTTTTATCGTTAGAAAAGCCAATACATTAACAGGAGCAAATTGAGTAATAAACTTAATCCCAAACACCTAACTAAATGCAGGAACCAAACACCAAATACCCAAAAGGAACTACGGTGGACGGATTCATCGAGGCTAAACCTTTGGCAATTAATGATAAAATTAAACTCGTGTGAAATTCAATCTTACTACAATGACCTCAATTCATTCGAGTATGAGGAAGTTGGTCATGTAGATTTCCACTTTAGGATATTAAAGTCATGCCCATATTGTAAACGAATGGTTAATTGCTTGAAAATATATCATACTTGCTACATTTTACTATTGTGTTTAGTGAACTTCTTTTTTCCTATTAAATCAAAAAACTTTTGAATTCGTGATTTTTTATGTATTTTACCTATGTAAAATGACCATTTCACCCCTCGATATCAATACAAATATATTGATACAAAGGGTAAAATGGTCATAGAACACATGGAAAAGCACACATGTAAAATAAAGTAGTAAACTTAAAAGTATTATGACTCGGGTCTTTCTAAGTTTGTGAATAAATAGCTCATATGGACGTTGAATCAAAGTGAAGGTACGGCGACGAGTAATGGTTTTTAGTCAGAAAATTATACGTTATTCAGCAATCAACCTTTTTATTTGTTAGAAACTAACAACAGTTTTGACTACTGTGTTAATAACATAATTTGGCGAGCCATTTAAAGGTATGATTTTCTACAATATTCTTTCTTAATTATCATACGTATGTATGTATGCTCTTGGTTTAGTTAACAGCTTCTTATGTTTGAACCCATCATGTTTGAAAGTAATATTTTAAAGGTGTTTGTCATTGTTTTCCGGGTATACACTTGTTCCGCGTCCTCCCATGCCAATATTGTTGGATGTTGATGGTCATATCGCCATAAATTCGACAGTCTTGGTAATCTTGAACGATACATGGGTCGCTTAGTGGCTCAAGGTTTTTCTCAACAACCCGGAATTAACTTCGATGAGACATTTAGTCTCGTTGTCAAACCAATCATGATGCGGATGGTTCTTACTATTTCTGTTTCTCGATACCGGCTTATTCATTAGCTTGATGTCAAAAATAGATTTCTAAACAGAGATCTCATTGAAGAGGTTTATATGAAACAACCTCCTAGGTATGTTGATCCAGCTCGTCCTACTCATGTATGTCGCCTCCGAAAGGCTCTTTATCGTCCTAAGTAGGCTCATCGGGCTTGGTATCACCATTTTGTTGTATTCATAGCTTCTGTTGGATTTATTAATAACAAATTTGACCATTCTCTTTTCACTTATCATCATGTTTGTGACACTATTTATCTAATGTTATACATTGATGATATTATTTTGACCGCATCCTTGCTGGTCATGTTAATCATGTCATTTCTCGGTTATCTACCGAATTTGCCATGACGAAATGAGCTAGGATAAACGGTGATTGCCAAAAGTTCAACGCTATTTACAAACATTTACAACGTAAAAGCGAAGAAAATAAGGTTGATCATATCAAAAATGCAAAGCTCAATTTTAGTGCTAAGTCAAATGGGTGAAAGTTTCTGCTTGATCACTCGTGGTGTGTTTTGAAAAACACCCAAAGTGGGACGCGATGGACCCGCTTGATTCGACTGACGACACCAATCTATTTAGGGCCGATGTGAGACCTTGTCCCGCCGATAAACCTCGATCGGCAAAAAAAACCAAATCGGAAACGACGACGAGCACCGGGGAGGGGGTCAGTCGGAGTGTCTATCGAAGTCTTTATATAATGAATTTAGACGCAAAATTATAGCATCCTAATATGCGTATGAGGCGAAGGAAGCAAAAGAACTAGCAATAATAGAGTGTAAGGAATTAGAGTTTCTTCTGATTGATACCGAAGGGTTGTCGGAACACAAAGCCGTTATTATTGGAAAAAAAAATTGTAGGTTGGTGAGGCCCAAATGACATGTTGTGAGAGAGGTGTGTTTTGAATTGTGAGCGCTGAAAGTAGGGATGCTGATATGACACGTTAGTGGGCCTAATTGACATGCCATTACACCTCATGCTTTAAGCTTATTCACATGGCCTTGAGTTAGAGATACTCATCCTCTCCATATCAATACCATCTAAACTTTTTGGGTGTAATCTTATTTTAAGTTGTATTACTGTATTAATTTTTGTATGTATTCTCTATTAGATGACTAGTTTAGTAGACCAAGCTCAATTGCGGGCTTGAGTCCATTAGGGTTAGGGTTGTGATTCCTTATCAAATAACCTACATGTTTATTATAAATACCATGTTAAACAATGTAAACCCCGTGAGGTATTATGTTTATTGATAAGGTATTTATAATGCAACATACCTAGAAACCCTAATGCCCTAAACCCACAAACCGGGCTTGGGCCATTATATCATCTAATACTCCCATGCAATTCGAGCGGCGAAATCGCGAAAACTCGGATTGGATGAGAAAGCTAAATAAACATTAAACAATAAAAAATTTGTTGATGAAGATCTTCGACAACAAGCGGAGACAAATCTTCATCTGCAGCGGCAAAAGCAAAACAAAGCAATAGCAAAGCAAAAGTATTAAGCAAATAATTAATTTTGATGA
>BQNB010082599.1:0-29283 GCA_026074375.1 Tanacetum coccineum
CTAGAAAAGCATCGATCTCATTAATTTTGCCTCCTGGGTCGAAACACTCATCCTCATTAGCATCGAAAAGAGGTGTGACAAGCAGAGCCGGCTCATCAAGGTTAGAAACATAAGAGTCCTTGTTCTCGATGTCCTCTAACACCTCATCAAAAAGAGGATTTACGTCACTAGAGATGTATTCGTCATCGAATTCGAAAAGAGGGTTCGAGTAAATTTTAACATTATCTTCCGGAACGTCCTCATCGGATAGTGACTCGTCATCACTAGAGGTAAAATCATCATTTGAATCGAAGAGAGGGTTAGAGAAAGTCATGGATTTTTCCTCAGAAACGTTAATGGGAGATAAATCATCACACAAAGATAAATCACAATCACCATCACTCTCGGAAGTATCCTCGGAATCACTTGGGATTGGGACAAGATTCTCAACACTAAACTTTATGAATTCGTCCGATTCCTTTTTAGGAATAGTGCTAAGTTCCTCATCCCCCATGATGAGAGAGTCCTCGGGTTCCAAAGTCGGTAAAACGGGTGTGATTGCAATAGACGGAGGTATTTGAGAATCAATTTCATTCAAAGGAATAGTACTCTCCTCATAATCATAGTTATCATCGTCATCATAGCAAAAAGATTTGAAACATTGCGAAGGATAAGTACTAAGATTAGCCACCTGCTCTAGATGTTGAAGCTCTTTCTTTTTATTAATCTCAATACTCATTCCATTGAATTTACCTTTAAGCTCATCAATCATACTTTTACATTCCCTTCTAAAACGAATATCTATTTTCTCATTACGATAATCTTCAATCTGTAAGTCATTACTTAAACTTAATATTTCATCTAAATAATGCTGATTGATCGATGCTAGTCGCCTGCTTTTGTTGAAGTAACTTTTCACAAAATGATTGCATCATTTGAAGAAGTTCATACATCTTTTGCTGATTAAGGTTCTCTTGAATACTCGAAGGCTGATGATTGATGGAATATTGCGAGGGTTGGTCAAAACCGGAATAGTTAGGCTCAAAATAGTTTTGATTCATCGGTTGACATTGAAAACTTTCATGAGGACCCCCACAGTTTTTACAACAAAGATATTGTTGTGGAAAACTCGGTGAATTTTGTGGATAATAATTATCACCAAAGTTTTGATTGTAGCACGGTTTCTGCTCATAGACAAGCGGCACCCGAGGTGGACAATTATAACCGTTGTGTGAATCGTTCCCACATAACTCACACAAGTATGTCTCGGACTGGGGCTGTGGAGGGTGGTTAAAAAGGTTTAGAGGATCATTGAAAGAGTTCGGATTTAGATCATAAACGAATGAATTTACAGCTCCTGAATCGCATATCGAACAAAATCCATTTCTAAGATTATTTCCACACCACTCGCAAGTACACCGTCGACAAAGTAAACCATCTAACGGACCTCCACACCCAAAACAACCACGTTGGTTGAACGAAGACATAAGAATTAAAGAAATAAGAGGATAAAGGAGAATATTTTTATATTTTTATAAAGATAATAAAAATAAAAATATTTTTGGAATTTTTTAATATTTATAAAAGAAAAGGAAAAATAAAAATAAAATAAGAAGAAAAATATCTTTGGATTTTTATATTTTTAATAAGTACGAAAATAAACTTTTCGAAGAAAGGATCTTCAAGGCATCAACTTCGAAACACCACGCGAAAATCCTACACCTCTCCCCGGCAACGGCGCCAAAAACTGATTCGATATAATAGTAGTATATATAAAAATATATATAACTAAATACCAAATAGTAATAATATAGAGAGTATACCGTTAGATATGAATCAACTGCCCCTCACACTCCAGAAACTCGCCTCTGCCACACGTCAGGGGCAAAAACTGATTCGACTATAATACGTAGTGAATATAAAAAATTATAACTAAATACCAAATAGTATAATCATAGATAGAGTATAAAAACCGTAATCGTGATTGTACACATTACTTTAGGAAAACGTAATATTAATCTTTAGGAAAAGTAATATTTTCATCTCCCGGATGTCTATCCCGACGAGAGATGAATTTGAAATCCACGAAGGTATCTTGTTTGATGCTTGAATATCAAATATTTTTGTTTTTGGTTTTAAAACTAATTTTAATCACTAAAATTTACCAATCTAAAATTACTAATAATAAAACTACCAAAATTAAAGCTAAATGATCTAAAAGATATTTAAGAGACGATAATGCTTGCTAAGTGACGTGAAAAGTCCATCAAGTGTGAATTAAGGTTTTACTTAACGAATTAATTTCATTAGAAAAGATAATTATCTCACAACGTTGGCTTATATTGACAAAAACCTCTTAAAAGATACTAATTACTAGATGTGTAGTTTGACTATTTTTCCGGATTTTGCCCTTTAAAACATTCAAACTACAAATCTAAATAATCGAAGATTATTAATCAACTAAACTTTTTATACATCCACATTTAATTTCCAAATCACTATATCACTTAACAAACACTAATTAAACTACTCACTAGCAACAATCATTCTAATAAGCATAAACATTTTTAAACTAAATAATAAGCTACAACTACTAATAAGAGAGAAGGAAAAGAAAGAATAACCCGATTGAAGAAAATGAAGACGAATATAAACCACCCGATCTTATAAACTTAATTAAACACTAAAGATTAAAACTTTATTAGTTTATATAACTACTTAGATAATAAAGTTACAAACTTTATATACTAAATAGCCTTTAAAACTAAAAAGCTTTGAACTTTAATAGTAAAATAAGGTTATAAGACCCATAAGCTCCACGCCTAAGTGTTAGATCGATTTCATCAACATTAAAACAACCAAAGTTATGATAAACAAGATATATTAATAAGCTACTAATTATTCTAAAGACAATAAGCTAGTAAAAATCAAAACTTTAGATCTAAATCCATCCGAAACTAAGGTGTCAATCAAGTGAACTAGGATCGGGTATAATTAAGGATTTAAATTTAAGAAAAATAAGCTAGAATTAAAAAGCAACAAACTTTATGCTAGAAAATAAGCTAAAAAGACAAGATCTAATATTTTTAGATCTAATCCACCCGAAACTAAGTTGTTCAATCAAGTGAACTCGGATCGGGTATGATTAAGGATTGGATCTAGAAAAAAATAAGCTTGAATAAAAATAAGCAATCGAAAATAAGCTAAAATAAGCTCACTCGAAAAGCTCTAAATCAAAAACAATGTAAAATAAGCTAGTCTAAATAAGCTATGGAAAAAGCTTATTAGAATATAAGTTTAAGAGACCGGATCCAAAAATAAGATATAAGCATGAGCTTATTTGGAAATAAGCTAAAAAGAAAGGAGAAGAGATAAGAAAATAAGCTAAAATAAACACCAACCTTTACCAAAAAGCATCTTCATTAAACTATAATAAGCCATTACAATAAGTTGAAAATAAGCTAAAAAGCTTTTACAATAAGCAAACTAATAAGCTAAAAAGACATAAAAATAAGCTACACTAAATCTACACTACTCCTACACTACTTGAAAATAAAACTAAATCCTAACACACTCAAAAATGAGCAGATGTGTGTGTTTTTATACCCCAAAGTGGGCTGTGGGGGCAATTTCGTCATTTCGGGCCTTCCAGACGCGTCATAGTGTAAAAGTGGGGGTATTTTTGTCATTTCGTCCCAAACGCGTTATTACTCTACTTACCTCGTACGCCAGCTCTTGACAGCTGGATCCACCAACCATTTCATGCCACGTGTACCTTCCAGAACCTCGTACTGACGAACCAATTATTGGCTCGGATCCCATCATCCCACGCTGTAACTGACGAAACCTGCAACCAATCATAAACATCCAAGACCCGTACCTATCCTCGTACCTGGCACCGACACCCAATAATTAATAATGCCACGTGTCACCCACCTGAGTGGTGGCCACTTGGCGTAATAACTGTTCCGGCACCCGTCACTTGGGAACACCACCGACACCGATGTTCAACGACAGTTGTCGAACGATGGTCATCGATGGCTCACCTCGATGACCACCCGTGGACCACCGGTCAACCATCGCCTGGACTACCCGTCAACCCTCGGTTCAAACGGAATTGGCCACCGCTGCCGCACGTGGCATGCCAAGATCAAGCGTGATAGGTCCATGTCAGCCTACGTGGCAGTGCACAAGTCAGTCCACTGTTGTTTCCCACTTGCCTACGTGGCAGCCACTTCACTGCATGAAGTGGCGATGGTATATAACCCCTATCCTAAAGGCTCAAATCTCGAGACTTGAGGTGTGAAACTATGCACACAGCAAAACCCACGATTTGCTAAGCATAGTTTTCATTAAATATATGCAATTTTATATTTAAACTCTACTTTGAAATGCTGGACCAAGTCAAATTATTAATAAGGGTTCAAACAGAGACGTGTAGGGTTCAAATAAAAAAGGTTTAAAGGGCAAGTAAGGTACCGATAAACTCATAATTTATTGTTCTCCGATGAGTACTACCATAGATCTGATAGAAAAGCTTATGCCAAATACAGGTAAACCAATAGATCAGCTTAAATACTCGAGAGCCATTGGCTGTTTGATGTATGCTATGACAAGCACTAGACCTAATATTTCTTATGTAGTTGGTAGATTAAGCATGTTTATTAGTAATCCTAGTAGACATCATTGACATGTAATAACGAGGGTATATAAGTACTTGAAGGGTACTTTGAATTATGGTTTATCATATGTTGGATATCCTTCGATGTTATACGGTTATTCAAATGCTAGATGGATAAATCATGTTGAAGATTCATCTTCTACTAGTGGATCGGTGTTCCTACTTAGGGGAGGTGCTATTTTAATGGCTTCCAAGAAGCAAACATGCATCACTAGTTCTACTATGGAGTCTGAGTTTGTAGCATTGGCTACTGCTAGTAAAGAAGCAGAATAGGGGGGATTTGTTGGTGATTTTAGTGTCATCAACTATTTTAGGTAATGGCGATTTAATAGAGATCGATGAGATTTCATATTCGGCTCGGATACGAGTTAGGAAAGTGTGGAGTGCACACTCGTTGAGCTAATATGAACTCGACCATGACAGAAAAGCAAGGTTCAAGGGGGTCGCGCCCCCTTGCGGGGTCAAGGGAAACGATTTTCATGAATCGGTATTAAGTAAATTACTTTATTTTCCCGCCAAAACCCAACCAACATGCCTGTTTGTGAAAAGTCGTGACTAGGGTTATCCTTTTTATTTCATCCGCAACAACTCAACTACGAGTCCAAAGACGGAGGCTTTATTTTGATAACCCCGGAGTCAAAACATTATTAAACCTCGGTCCTTTAGAAGGCTGCAACATCGGTTGTAAGCCGGAAAGAATGCAGCAAACTTATTTCGTCACGGTAATTTCCTCGAACTTTTAGAATGGCTGCTCCAATCGGTTGGTGAGCCGGCAAGATGCAGCAAACTTTTATCAGTCTTGGATTATTATAACTATGTGCCTTGTTTAGAAGACTGCAACATCGGTTGTGAGCCGGCAAGATGCAGTAAACTTTTATCAGCCCACAGTTTTATTATTATTATTACCTCCACCCTTTTTTAAACGATGTCAATCGGTATGCGAGCGACCATGATCCCAGAAGTCTTATTTTTGCTTTCGGTTTTATTATAACATTTTTTATATTAGCTTAATATTGTAGAGTCCCTGTGGTCCTTTTAAACAACTGCACTCGGTATGCGAGCTGACCTGGCCCAGGACGTTATTGCCTACAACACTGACAAAACCTTGATGTGTACCTTACTTTTACCAGAAGGAATCTCTACGAAGTGATTTAAACTAAGAATCGCAAAAACCTAAAGCAACTTTATTTTATTCAACAATTATATAACGTTTAGTAAGCTGGTGGGAGCAAAAAACTACAATTAACCTCTATGAGCTCTAAAGATATCCAACTAATCCACGCTTAGCATCAAACTTATATTTAACTCTATCATTTTTTGTTCTTTGCAAAAATTTAAAGTTAAGCAAACGCTTAAGTTCTCGAAGCTTAAGGGGAAAAGCTAGGTTTAAAACCTCGATCAAGTCAAAAATCTACCTAATTTTACGGGCCTACATATTTATATATTTTATATTTTTTTCATCATTTTTTTTTCATTTTTATATATATATATATATATATATATATATATAAAATAATAAAACAATAGAAATTTTAAAATTTTGGTCAAAACGGGGTTGCGTGGGAACACATATAGGCACAGGTATGATCACATTTCGATAGAAATCCCCCCCACACTTAGAATGGAACATTGGCCTCAATGTTCAAAATTGTCGGGTTTTACCCCCACACTTAGGAATGAAAAAGGCAAATGCAAAAAATTTCCAAGTGTGAAAGGGGAAACGCAATATATATACATGATCAGGATTGAGGATTCCAAAATAAGCAGAAGATCGAAGACCGGGCGATTGGAGGATTGAAAACAAGTACGGGTCTTCATGATCTTAAGGAATCCTGCAAAAACAGAACCACATACCATAGAAAGAAGCACGCCCCCACACCTGGGCTATAAAATCACACACTTATTTATTAAGAAAAGAGAAAGAATAAAAGACACATGTTGCCTCCCGAGAAGCGCTTGTTTTTGTGCGAGTCTCTAGCTTGACTCTCCCCATATTATCGATATATTAGGGACGAAACATGTGGAAGAGCAAATCTCAATCGGACTTTCATTCAAGATGTTTAGAGAAACATTGAAGCACATGAAAGTTCCACTCCGATGAGATACCACCGGCTTAAGACTAAAAACGGGAATGTCGGGTTCAAAAATGGTGTCTTCACTCCTAGAGGAGAGAAGAAAAGGAGATTCCACATAGGTGAAATAAGGAAGAAAAATTCGGATAACATATGTAAGGGAAAGATAATGGCGATCCTCAAAGGGTAATTTCACATATGTGGGAGAAAAAATTATCTCACAAATCACGAGGTCGAAAACTTTGTCCTCGGTCATCAAATCATCAATTGGAGCATCGTACAAAATCTTCTTCCATTCATTCTCTTTAGATTCCAAATCAAATAAATCATCATTCTCTTCGAGGGGAGGTTTATCGGTGAACCCCTCGAGAATGGAAGCAACGCTTATCTTAGGAGTAGACGAATCATGGTGAAGTAGAAACTCAATCTCATCAACGTCGCCACCTGGGTCGAAACATTCATCCTCATTAAAATCAAAAAGAGGTGTGACAAGCAAAGCCGGCTCATCAAGGTTAGAAACATAAGAGTCCTTACTCTCGATGTTCTCTAACACTTCATCACAAAGAGGATTTACGTCACTAGAGATGTATTCGTCATCGAATTTGAAAAGAGGGTTCAAATAAATTTTAACATTATCTTCCGGAACGTCCTCATCGGATAGTGACTCGTCATCACTAAAGGTAAAATCATCACTAGAGTTGAAGAGAGGGTTAGAGAAAGTCACGGATGTTTCCTCATAAACATTAATGAGAGAGAAATCATCACAAACGGGAACATCACACTCACTTTTATTGTCGGATAAATCCTCGGATAAATCCTCGGACTCACTTGGGGTTAGGTTAAGGTCCTTAACACTAGACTCATTTTCTTCGTCCGATTCCGTTTCCGGAATAGTGTTAAGATGCTCATCCTCCATTATGAGAGAGTCCATAATCGGTAAGTCGGGTGCGATTGCAACTGACAGAGGAAGTTCAGAAATAATATCTCTTAAAGGAATAGAACTTTCCTCGTCATCGTCATCATCGTCATCATAGAAAATAGGAGGCTTCCAATATTGAGAACTAACTTTAGCTGCCTGCTCTTCTTGTTTTAGTTGAATTCCATTAAGAATTTGCAAATCATTAATGAGTTTAAGTAGCAATTCTTGTATATCTTCTGGTTGATTATGCTCTTCTTCCAAAGCTTGCTTAATTTTAAGAAATCTCTCCTCAGCTAGCAATAAAGCCATACTCTTTTCTTTAGGAGGTATTTGATCATACTTCTTTAAAAAGGCTTGTATAGCTTCCATTAGATTTTCTCTAGCTTGCAACATTTCCGTACTCATTTCTTGAGGGGGTTGATGAACGACGGAATACTGCGGGGGTTGGAATTGGTCAAAACCGGAAGAATTATAGCAAGGGTTAGGTTCATAGTAATTTTGATTCATCGGTTGACACTGAAAAGTCTCATGAGGACCCCCACAGTTTTCACAACAAAGATATTGTTGTGGGTAACTCTGTGAATTTTGTGGGTAAAAATTATCACTAAAGTTTTGATTGTAGCTCGGTTCCTGCTCATAGACAAGCGGGAATCGTGGTGGACAATCATAACCATGGTGAGAATCATTTCCACATAACTCGCACGAGTATGATTCGTACTGGGGTTGTGGAGGTTGATCATAAAAGTCGGGTGTATTATCGTAAGGAAAAGGATTAGGGTCATGGACAAACTCGTTTCCGGCTCCTACAATGCTACAACTTGGACAATTTCCACCGTTAAACGGACCTCCACACCACGAGCAACCAAAATGGTTATACGAAGACATGTCGAAGAATTAAACGGATAAGAGGATAAAGAAGATAAGAATTAAACGATATAAGAGGATAAAAGAGACTATTATTATTATTATTATTATTATTATTATTATTATTTTTTTATAAAGATAATAATAATAAAAATATTTTTGGTATTTTTTAATATTTATAAAAAGAAAAGGAAAAATAAAAATAAAATAAGAAGAAAAATATTTTTGGATTTTTATATTTTTAATAAGTATGAAAATAAACTTACCGAAGAAAGGATCTTCAAGGCACTAACTTCAAACACCACGTGTAGATCGTATACCTCTCCCCGACAACGGCGCCATTTTGATATCGTATAAACACGGACTAGGCGTATGTATATAATATAGTATATCCCGTTTAGATAAGAAAATTACTTTAGGAAAAGTAATAGTCTATCTTCCGAGTGTCGTTTCCACGGCGAGAGATGAATTGAAATCCATGTTAATGTTTTAGAAGTATAATGCTTGATTATCTTTTAATGATTTTGGTTTTAGAAATTAAACTACTTTTTAAAAAGCTATATTTAATACTAAAAATTATACTAAAATTAATACTAGAATTATACTTAAACAATTAAACTACGAGAATTAAGCTAAAATGATCTAAAAAGATTATAAGACAAAAATGCTTGCTAAGTGACGTGAAAAGTTCATCAAGTGTGAATTAAGGTCTATTAACGAATTAATTTCCTTTAAAAAGATAATTATCTCACAACGTTGGTTTATTTTGACAAAAAATCTCTTTAAAAAATATTAATTACTAGATGGGTCGTTTGACTATTTTTCCGGATTTTGCCCTTTAAAACATTCAAATTACAAATCTTAATTATCGAGGATTATTAATCAATTAAACCTTTTTCAAATCCTCGCTTAATTCCCAATTCACAATATCACTTAACAAGAATTAATTAAACTACTCACTACGCATTATGATCAAATAAACAAAGCTAAACATTTTAAACTAAGCTATACTAATTAATTGAAAAAGGATAGAAAATTGAACCGAATTGAAGACCCGCAACTAAACGAATACTACCCGATTTATTTAGCTCAAGCAAATAATCAAATTCGGTCTAGCTAAATAGACCCTTAAGCTCCACGCCTCATGAGTTGACCGGTACTAAGGCAACACGAATAAAACAAAACTGTTAACAACCATAACAGTTAACAATTTCCAATATGCAATTTACACTAAATCTGTATACTTGGCCTAATTATGAATTAAGCAATCCAACAGAAGGTCATGGCCAAATAGAAAACTTGGCCCAACAGCAAACATGGCCTAATTGTTACTCCTTAAAACTAAATGAATAGCAAGAACAGTTTCACTTTAAAAGGCACACAATAAGCTATCTTCAATAAGCTGAAACTTAATAGGATAAACTGAATAAGCAAAATCAACTACAAAACCTACAAAACACTTTAAAATGAAATTAAGCTAAAACAAAGTTTTCAAAACTTTTAAACATTCTTAATTGTAATCAAATAAGCTCGCAAGAAACCTATAAGCTATGACAAACTGATTTAGCCAAATCGAATAAGCCACAATGCATTTAATCTAACATAAGCTCACGAAGATACCCAAATAAGCAAACTAGATTAACAAGCACTACGTAATAAGCACATTAAACATTTATCCAATAAGCCAATAACTTTAGATATCAAGTCTAAACAAAATCTAAACAAATGAGCAATAAGCCAACCTTCAAAACGATTTAAACATCAATCTAAGACAAATGAAATCAGAAACTAGAGATCTAAATGAGCTATAAGCACTCAAACAATTTAATATTCAACTTGAATAAGCAAATAAGCAATAATGAAATTAATCTAGACAATATAAGCTCAAATGAAGTGCAATAAGCTATTTAGAAGCTTATTAAATCAGATAATATGAACTTTTAATAACACTAAAACAATAGAAGAATGGAAATAAGCTAGATCCAAGCTTATTTAAGCTTATTATATCAAAAAGTCCTTGAAAATAAATAAGATTAAATTGAATAAGCTTTAGAGAGCTTATAGGAGTCGATCTTTAAGCTTTTTAGGAGTTTTGAAACTAATAAGCTAAGGAAATAAGCTTAAGAAATCAGCTTATTAAATAAGCTAAACATGCTAAGAGAAAAATGAACCAATAAGCCAAAACATTAAGCTAACCACTATTTATTTAATAAGTCAATCCCATATTTTTATTAGATTCAATAAGCTGACGAAAGCATCTTTTACAATAAGCTCTGAAAATTAATATAAGCTAAAACTAGACATTAATAAGCTAAAATTTTGAAAAAGTAAAACTAAATCTAAAAAATCCTAATCAGCTCAAACCAATCAGCTCAAATTGAGGGGAGCGGGGTGGATTTATAGGGTGTGAGGGGGTAAAAGTGTAAATTTGTCCCAATGATTGGAGAATGAATTGGCCAATGATTGGTGTCGGTGTGCGTTACCTCGGATCACCAAACAAAAATCAGAGAATTAACCATTAGATGAAGGCCACGTGTACATTCCTACTGCTTCCATATTACGCAAATAATATCATCCCTTTGATCACTTGTGAAATGAATTTGAAAGTTTTACAACTTTGCTCAACCACGTGTCGCTCTATTATTCGTCTTTCCAACTTAGTGCTAGGTCACGTGACCTTACTTTATTTAATTTATGCGCACGTGTTGATGATGTCATGCCATTCTTATGTAAATCAGATTAATCATTTTTGTATTAGACTTAAGAGGCTTGTTAGGCTAAGTTAACAATGGGCTAGCCGGGTCCATTTAAATGGGTTACGGGCTGACCCAATAAGATCCGAGGACACCATTGGACTCGTAATTCCGTGCTCTTTTCAATGGCATGATCGGGAAATATTAACGACTTTGTCTTGACTTCAAATAATAAGTACTTGTGATCGAAAAGAACCCGAAAATTCCCGTTTTGCTCCGTTTTCAATCCATAGTACATGCAAGACATAAAAATACCAAACAAACATATTTTCAATATATTTAAGCATATTTTAGCATTTTAGTCTGTTAATTAGCATTTTCTGAGGTACAAATGATGTGTGTTTTAGTACAATTCAAATTCTCCCACACTAAGCCATTGCTGGTCCCACACGTAATGTTAATAAAACAAACCCGGAAATAAATAGTTTATCCCCTTTAACTTATGACATCTCTCAATCAAACAAGAACAGAAAATGTCCATTAAAAGGTTTAAAAATCATTTAATTCGCAAGCACCCCCCGTTTTAACCACTTATTAAATTAAAAGATAAAAACTAAGATAATTTTTTTTATTAAATTCATTTAAGAGGCATAAGGAACGGGAGTTCATCATCCTTGACTTTTCATAATCCTCAAACTAAGCTTAAAACGAAATCACAGCCAAATATAAGTTTAGATGCTAATACTACTCATAAATGCTAATTGTGTACGTAAAAACTTAACTTTTCACCCCCATTATTCCTAAATCATCTACAGATTTTATTATTTTTATTGGTGACAAATAAATTATGGCCTTATTATTATTAAGTAAACCCGGTTTAGACCATAATTAGTTTGAAATCCTTTCCTAAATAGACGATATGATGAGAATAAGGTCCACATTAAGGTTCTAATTTCACATGATTTAGGGGTTATCCTTTTTATTTCATCTAAAACAACTCAACTACGAGTCCAGAGACGGAGGCTTTATTTAGATAACCCCGGAGTCTTTAGGCTTTATGTTATTATTAATTAACAATACAGACCTTGTCTTTAAACAACTGACACATCGGTATGTGAGCCGACCATGGTCCAGGAGTCTTATTTCGACCTCGGTGATCCTTGACCTTTTTGAAGGCTGCAACATCGGTTGTGAGCCGGCAAGATGCAGCAAACTTTTATCAGTCTCGGATTATTATTCTTACTATGGGCCTTCTTTTGAAGACTACCACATCGGTTGTGAGCCGGCAAGAGGCAGTAAACTTTTATCAGCCCACAGTTTTTATTATTATTATTACCTCCACCCTTTAAACGACTACCACATCGGTTGTGAGCCGGCAAGAGGTAGTGGTCTTATTTCGGCTTCGGTTTATTACATAACTATTATTATTATAGCCAAATTTCAAGTCTTGTGGTCTTTTAACAACTGCCACATCGGTATGCGAGCCGGCCATGGTCCAGGAGTCTATTTCCCTACAACACTGACAAAACCTTGATGTGTACCTTACTTTCACCAGAAGGAATCTCTACGAAGTGATCTAAACTAAGAATCGCAAAAACCAAAGCAACTTTATTTATTCAACAATTATATAACGTTTATTAAGCTGGTGGGAGCAAAAAGCCACAATTAACCTCTATGAGCTCTAAAGAGTTCCAACTACTCCACGCTTAACATCTAACTTATATAAAACTCTATCACTTTTCGTTTTTTGCAAAATTTTAAAGTTAAGCAAACGCTAAGTCTCGAAAGCTAAGGGGAAAGCTAGAGTTTAAAACTCGGTCAAGTCAAAAGCTACCTAATTCTACGGGCCTACTTATTTATATATTTTTATATTTTCATCATTTTTTTCCATTTTTTTAAATTATATTTTATTTTATCTTATATATATATCATAATAAAACAATAAAAAATTTAAAATTTTGGTCAAAACGGGATTGCGTGGGAACACATATAGGCACAGGTAAGATCATATTTCGATAGAATCCTTCCCACACTTAGAATGGAACATTGGCCTCAATGTTCAAAAGCATCGGGTTTTACCCCCACAATTAGGAACAAAAAAAAGGCAAATGTAAAAAGTTCTAAGTGTAGAAGGGGAAACATAATGTATATACATGATCAGGATTGAGGATTCCAAAATAAGAAAAAGATCGAAGACCGGGCGATTAGAGGATTGAAAACAAGCACGTGTCTTCATGATCTTAAGGAATCCTGTAAAAACAGTACCATAAACCACAGAAAGAAGCACGCCCCCACACTTGGGCTATAAAATTACACACTCATTTATTAAGAAAATAGAAAGAAGAAAAGACACGGGTTGCCTCCCGAAAAGCATTTGTTTTTGTGCGAGTCTCTAGCTTGACTCTCCCCATATAATCGTGATATTAGGGACGAAACATGTGGAAGAGCAAATCTCAATCGAAATTTCATTCAAGATGTTTAGATAAACATTGAGGCACATGAAAGTTCTACTCCGATGAGATACTAACGGTTCAAGACTAAAAACGGGAATGTCGGGGTAAAAAATGGTGTCTTCACTCCCGGAGGAGAGAACAAAAGGAGATTCCACCGGATAGGTGGAATAAGAAAGAAAAATTCGGATAACATATGTGAAGGAAAGATAATGGCGATCCTCAAAGGGTAATTTCACATATGTTGGAGAAAAAATTATCTCCCAAATCCCGGGGCCGAAAACTTTATCCTCGGTCATTAAATCATCATTATCAAGTTCATCCTTTAAGCTTCTTGGGTCATGATAAACACCTCGGGAGGGAGATTAGGGATAGTGTCATCAATAAGCAAACTCTCAAGATATATTATATCTCCCTCCGAATCATGATAACCGTTCTCGAAATATCCATATCTAAAAAACCATCAATTTCATTAATTACGCCTCCTGGGTCGAAACACTCATCCTCATTAGCATCGAAAAAAGGTGTGACTAACAAAGCCGGCTCATCAAGGTTAGAAAAATAAGATTCCTTACTCTCGATGTTCTCTAACACCTCATCAAAAAGTGGATTTACGTTACTAGAGATGTATTCGTCATCGAATTCGAAAAGAGGGTTCGAATAAATTTTAACATTATCTTCCAGAACGTCCTCATCGGATAGTGACTCGTCATCACTAGAGGTAAAATCGTTACTTGAGTTGAAGAGAGGGTTAGAGAAAGTCACGAATTTTTCCTCATAAACGTTAATGGGAGAGAAATCATTACACGAAGATAAATCATAATTACTATCATTCTTAGATAAATCCTCGGATAAATACTCGGACTCACTTGGGGTTAGGTTAAGGTCATTAACACTAGACTCATTTTCTTCATCCGATTCCATTTCTGGAATAGTGTTAAGATGCTCATCCTCTATTATGAGAGAGTCCATAATCAGTAAGTCAGGTGCGATTGCAACTGACAGAGGAAGTTTAGAAATAATATCTCTCAAAGGAATAGAACTTTCCTCGTCATCGTCATCATCGTCATCATAGAAAATAGGAGGCTTCCAATATTGAGAACTAACTTTAGCTGCCTGCTCTTCTTGTTTTAGTTGAATTCCATTAAGAATTTGCAAATCATTAATAAGTTTGAGTAGCAATTCTTGTATATTCTCTGGTTGATTTTGCTCTTCTTCCACAACTTGCTTAATTTTAAGAAATCTCTCCTCAGCTAGCAATAAAGCCATACTCTTTTCTTTAGGAGGTATTTGATCATACTTCTTTAAAAAGGCTTGTATAGCTTCCATTAGATTTTCTCTAGCTTGCAACATTTCCGTACTCGTTTCTTGAGGGGGTTGATGAACGACGGAATACTGCGGGGGTTGGAATTGGTCAAAACTGGAAGAATTAGAATTATAACAAAGATTAGGTTCATAGTAATTTTGATTCATCGGGTGACACTAAAAACTTTCATGAGGACCCCCACAGTTTTCACAACAAAGATATTGTTGTAGGTAACTCTGTGAATTTTGTGGGTAAAGATTATCACTATAGTTTTGATTGTAGTACGGTTCCGGCTCATAGACAAGCGGGAATCGTGGTAGACAATCAGAACCGTAGTGATGATCGTTTCCACATAACTCACAAGAGTATGTCTGGGGCTGTGGTGGTGGGTTGATAAGGTTTGGAGAATCATTGTAAGAATACGGAGTTGGTTCATAAGTGAATGAATTTTCAGTTTCCGAATTACATCCTAAACAAGGTACCCCTCTATTATAATATCCACACCGCTCGCAAGTACAATATCGACAAGGTAGATCATCTAAAGGATTTCCGCAGCTGAAACAACTACGTTGGTTATACGAAGACATGTCGGAGAATTAAACGGATAAGAGGATAAAGAAGATAAGAATTAAACGATATAAGAGGATAAAAGAGACTATTATTTTATTTTTATTTTTTATAAAGATAATAATAATAAAAATAAAAATATTTTTGGTATTTTTTAAATATTTATAAAAAGAAAAGGAAAAATAAAAATAAAATAAGAAGAAAAATATTTTTGGATTTTTATATTTTTAATAAGTACGAAAATAAATTTTCCGAAGAAAGGATCTTCAAGGCACAAACTTCAAACACCACGTGTAGATCGTACACCTCTCCCCGGCAACGACGCCAAGAACTGATTTGAATATTATAGTCTATATAAAATATATTATATATCCTAAATATCTCAAATAAGTAATAGTATAGAGAGTATCCCGTTTGATATGACAATTACTTTAGGAAAAGTAATAGTTTTATCTCCCGGATGTCGTATCCCGACGAGAGATGAATTTGAAATCCACGAAAGTATCTTGTTTGATGCTTGAATATCAAATATTTTTGTTTTTGGTTTTAAAACTAATTTTAATCACTAAAAATTACCAATCTAAAATTACTAATAATAAGACTACCAAATTTAAAGCTAAATGATCTAAAAGATATTTAAGAGACGATAATGCTTGCTAAGTGACGTGAAAAGTCCATCAAGTGTGAATTAAGGTTTTACTTAACGAATTAATTTCATTAGAAAAGATAATTATCTCACAACGTTGGCTTATATTGACAAAAACCTCTTAAAAAGATACTAATTACTAGATGTGTAGTTTGACTATTTTTCCGGATTTTGCCCTTTAAAACATTCAAACTACAAATCTAAATAATCAAAGATTATTGATCAACTAAACCTTTTATAAATCCACACTTAATTTCCAAATCACTATATCACTTAACAAGCACTAATTAAACTACTCACTAGCAACAATCATTCTAATAAGCATAAACATTTTTAAACTAAATAATAAGCTACAACTACTAATAAGAGAGAAGGAAAAGAAAGAATAACCCGATTGAAATTAAAACTCTAAAAACTCAAAATGCAAATTTCTAAACTAAAATGCATTAAACTATTTTTTTAAAACACAAATTTTTTTTTTGACATTTTAAACTATATAAAACTATTTTTTTTAACTAAATAATACTAAAAATGAGATTAAAAATACTAAACTTAATCCTAAAAATTTTGAGAAAATTTATAAAAATTCTAATTACTATTCCTAAGGTTTATAAAGAAAAACAAACCAAAAAGCAAAAGCCAATAAGCTGGTAAAAATCAAATAAGCAAAATAAGCTATAACCGAATTAAAGCATATAAGGGATTTATTTATAATACTAAACAGAAATTACCTAAGGGCGCTACTGGTTAAGGTGTTGGTGTTGTGAAGGTGAGGTCGCAGGTTCAAGTCCTGTGACCTACCTTTTTGCAAAAATATTTTTTTTATTTTCCTTTTTGAAGAAGTCTATCAATAAGTGAAATAAAAACTTTACTAAGGAACTTTTTGCCAGAAACTTAAAATAAGCTAGAATAAGTTTTCTAAAACTGACCAATTGAGTTAAAAAAAGACTGATAAGCTTTAAGTTAAAACTGTTTTGGCTTTTTAAGACTGAATAAGCAACAAGACAAACTAAATAAGCTAAAACAGACTTAATCCTAGACCTATTAAGCACTTAGGACTAAAAATAAGCAGACAAAATAAGCTGAAAACAACTAAAACCATTAAGACATCAGACTCTAAAACACACTTAAAAAGGCCTTAAACCACTACTTTTAAGCTACATTTAAGGACTAAAAAGCACTAGGTATAAGCTAATAACTGAAAACAGATTAAGACCTTGACTCAATAACAAACTTAAACTGGAATTAAGCTAAAAAATAAACTTATGTGTGCCTAAATACAAATCATTTAACCCGGAAAACTCTATTATATTGACTAAAAACATGAAATTGTCTTAATATTTATTGCAAATATGTTTGGTTTGTGTTTTTATATCTTGCAGGTACTAAGGATTAAAAACAAAGCAAAAACGAGAATTTTCGGGTTCGATTCGAAGACGTTTACGCATTTTTCGAGATCAAGACGAAGTCGTTAATATTTTCCGAGCATGCCATTGGAAAGAGAGCGAAAATTCGAGTCCGAAGGTGCTTTCATCTTTTATTGAGCCGGCCCGACACCATTTATGTGGGTTGGACTGACCCATACTTATTACTAGTCCAAGCTTAGCCTGCTCGACCCAACATTTTTACTACCTTGCTGCGCCCAGTTCAGAAATTATAACCAAGCCCAAATCCAGCTTGGCCCATGCTTGTACTACTGCTTAAGGAAAATGCAATGTTCAAAAAGGGGGATCTTAACATCAAACGATAAAAAATTCTTATCTCCATGTTATTTTATTTTCGGAAGTAGCAGTAGTAACATGGGAATTCACACAACACTCTTTGTTGTTTCTGTCTTTCTTTTTTTCTTTCTATCGTAGCTTACACCAAACAGTAGTAATAGATAGGATAGATTTAGGTTTAGCTTATTAGATTTTGAGCTTATCTTGTACCAGCTTATTCAGCTTATTATTGTAGACTTTTGGCTTATTGGTAATGAAGAAGTTGTGTTTGTATGCTTACAATCTTTTGGATCATTATTCTTGTTTTCTTCTCGGCTTATTCGAACATAAGCTAAGTCCTTAGCTTATTTTTAGCTTATTCATCGATGCTTATTAATAAATAAGTGGATAATCAAATAAGCTATGTCTTAGCTTATTTGATGCGTTCTCCTATTTTCTAATAAATTCGATCTAATAAGTTATAAATAAGGTTTGTTTTAGTTTATCTTTCTAATAAGCTTATTATTGTGTATTGCTTGTTAAAAGCTTATTCTCTCATTCGAATAAGCTTTTTGTAGCTTATTCGATATTGGAGTTAGCTTACATCACCAAGTTATCTCAGCTTATTTATAAGCATGCTGGGACTTCTTAGTAATTCGAGGGCTTCTTAGAACGTTACTTATTTCATTCGGTTTGTTTTTTTGATTAGGTTTTTAATGCTTCTAAGTTTGACTCGAAAGTGTAATCTAGTTAGCTTTATCTTATCCTAGCTTATTCGATTTTTAATATAGATCTTAGATCGATTCGAAATACAAGATAAAGGGGCAACGAGTTTGAAACTCGGCTTATTTTATAAGCCTATGTCATCTTTTCATTTCGAGAGCTAATAGCTTATTTCATAAGTCTTGGTTCTATATTAATAGAAATTAGAAAACGTTTTTTTTTTACTTTCAAATTGTTTAGGGTGTGTTCAGTTGGGGAAAAACATCCCATTTTTCCAGGAAATTTTTCATTTGAGAATGAAAAAACTGAAAACTTGTTTAGTTGCACTTTTTTCTAATATTTTTCAGAAAACAAAAAATTCTCATTTTTAGAATTTATATGGAAATAGAAAACCACAAATTACTATTCTTCCATTCTTTTTTTCCCTACAAAACAAAACTCAAATATAATCAAACCAAATATAACGTGAGTACCAATATTTTAACTACCTATTTTAGAGGTGGCAAATGAGGTCGGATTTTGTCATGGGTCAAACAGGTCATGTTTTAAAAATGGGTCTAACAGGTCATGGGTCAAACAGTTTGGGTCAGGTCGATCCACTAAATTATAGTGTTTTCATTCATTTTTGAACATTTTATACGTTCCGTCAGTCTTTTTACGCTTTCGTCGGTTTTTTCAGTTTTTTTACGTTTTCGTCCTATATCTTACGTTTTCGTCCGCTTTTTTACGTTTTCGTCCGATTTCTGACGTTTTCGTCTTATTTCTTACGGTTTCATCAGTTTTTTTTACGTTTTCGTTCGACGTTTTCGTCCTTTTTTCCGTCTTCGTCATATTTCTTACGTTTTCGTCCTTTTTTTACGTTTTCGTCCGATTTCTTAAGTTTCCGTCTGTTTTTTTACGTTTTCGCCCGTTTTCTTACGTTTTCGTCAAATTTCTTACGTTTTCGTCTTATCGAATTTTTTTTACGTTTTTCGTCCTGATTTTTTATGTTTTTTTTTTTCGTCCGATTTCTTACGTTTTCGTTTGATTTCTTACGTTTTCGTCCGATTTCTTACGTGTTCGTCCGTTTTTTTCCGTTTTCGTCCTATTTCTTACGTTTTCGTCCGCTTTTATAAGTTTTCGTCCGTTTTTTACGTTTTCACCCGTTATCTTCATATTTCTTGAGTTTTTTTTTGTTTTTTACCTTTTATTCGATTTCTTACGTTTTCGTCCGATTTTTTATGTTTTCGTCCGATTTCTTAAGTTTTCGTCAGATTTCTTACGTTTTCATCCTTTTTTTTACTTTTCCGTCCGATTTCTTAGGTTTTCGTCTGATTTTTTACTTTTTCGTCCGTTTTTGACTGATTTCTTACGTTTCTGTTTTCTTCCGTTTTGGACGTTTTCTTTTGTTTTTTGACCTCTTTCTTCGTTTTCTTATGTTTTATACGTTTTATTTATTTTAAAAAACAGATCAAAACGTAAAAAACAGACGAAAATGGACAGAAACGTAAGAAAATAGACGAAAACGAACAAAAACAGATGAAAATGTAAAAAAATGACAAAAAGTAAGAAATCGGACGAAAACGTAAAAAAAATTGTATAAAAACGGACAAAAACGTAAAACATCGAACGAAACTTAAGAAATATGACAAAAATGTAAAAAAAAGAGGAAACGTAAAATAGGAGGATAACGTAAAAAAAACGGACAAAAGTAAGAAAATCGGACGAAACGTAAAAAAAAAGACAAAACGTAAGAAATTGAACGAAAACGTAAAAAAAGACGAAAACGTAAAAAAGGGCGAAAACGTAAGATATGAAGAGAAAACGTTCAAAAAAGTACGAAAACGTTAAAATATACGAAAATCGTAGAAATCGGACGAAAACGTAAAAAAAGGACGAAAATGTAAGAAATAGGACGAAAACACGAAAAAAACAGGACGAAAAACGTAAGAATAGAAAATGTAAGTAATCGACGAAAAACGTTAAAAAAAAGGCGGACGTGAAAACCTAAGAGAAATTATGTCGAAAACGTAAAAAATAAGGCGAAAAACGGTAAAAATCAGACAAATCGGACGAAAAAGGTAAAAAAAACGGACGGAAAAACGTAAGAATTTGAAGAAAAACGTAATGTTAATTGAGATTTATATATATTCGGTAATGTTAATTTTGAGTATACTATAAATTAAATATATGCTTATGATTTTAGTTAGTTTTTATTAATTTCATTTGTATTTTTTTTTATAATCGTATACAAAGAGCTAATATGAAAAAAATTAATTATGAAAAGAAAAATGAGTGAAAATAGATTCATCTAAACATCTTTTCATTTTTTAAAAAGAAAAATACAACTTTTATCTAAACAAGTTTTCAAAATTATCAACAATTCTCTAGAGAAGAAAAACCATCTCCTTCTCTAGAAATTTAGAAACAGAAAAACATGAAAATTTTTCCACAACTAAACACCAACTTAAGTTTTATGAAAATTTTCATCACAGAAACTTATTTTTTTTACTCGTGTAAGTCTTGGGCCTGGCCGAACAGGTTTATCAAACCAGATTTTGAAATTAGTTAATATCAGTTTTATGAATTTTTGGTTTAGTAGTTTAAGTTTAATGATATTTGCCTTAACTTTGCTTGTTTTGTTTGACTTTATTGGTTCAACTCATGAGGCGTGGAGCTTAAAGGTCTAGTAAACTAGCTTAATATTTTAAGTTTAAAGCTTTATGATCCTAAACTTATTTATTTTGATAGATTATTAGATCGGGTGGTTTTATATCCATTTGCGGTTCTTCGACTCGTCTCTATTTCCTTTCTCTTTTCAATTCGTTAGTGTAGATTTATTTAGTTTAATATGTCTTTATTTGCTTGTTTGATGATTATTATGCTTAGTGAGTAGTTTTCTTTTATGCTTGTTAAGTGATAAATTGGTTAGTGAATTAAGTGTGTTTATAAAAGGGAAAATATTGATTAGTGAGTTTTATATTACTTAAATTATAGTTTTAGTTATTCGAGCGGGCAAAAGCCGTAAAAATAATTTGGCATTAATTTAGTAATCGATATCTTAATAAAAGTTGTTTTCAATATAAGCCAACGTTGTGAGAAGATAATTTGTTAAAAAGATATGGGTTCATCAATAAGGACTTAATTAATTAAATCACACTTAAGGATCTAAACTAATCACTTAGCAAGCATATCCTTTTTATATATATCTCTTCGTTCGATTGTTTTGCTTATTTGTTAATTAGTATAATTTAGTTTAGTATTATATTATATTTAGTTTTAGATCAAAAACCAAAATTAAAAGATAATCAAGCATTTATTTTTCAAACATTAACGTAAATCTCTATTCAATTCTCGTTGGGATTTCAACACTCGAAAGATTGATCATTGTTTGTCCTCAAGCAATTTTTATATCTAACGGGAATATTATTACCGACTCGTTTACGACGAATCAGTTTTTGACGCCGCTGCTGGGGAGAGTTGTACGATTTTCACGTTTTGTTTTAAAGTGAATGCCTTGAAGATCCTTTCTTTTTTGAAAGTTTAATTTCGTACTTATATGAAAAATCAAAAAAATAAAAAATATATATATTTTTTCTATTTCTATTTTATTTTATATAAAAATTTGAAAAATACCAAAAATATTTTCATTTTATTTTTTTTCTATAAAAAAAATTCAAAAATATTTTTTTCTTATTATATATTATATTAAAAATACCAAAAATATTTTTCTATTTTTCTATCTTTATAATAAATCCAAAAATATTTTTTTTATTTCTATTTTATTTTTCCTTTTCTTTTATATATATAAGATAAAAAAATAAAAAAATGATGATAATAAAGATTTACAAAAAAAAAAGAATATATAAATTATTAAACAACAAATTCTTTGTTTTTACTATTGGTTGCATGAGACACAATTTTATTTAGCCAAATAAGTTACATTTTCCCAATTCCGGAAAAAGTTTACAAAAAATTTTTTTGGCCCTTAGTAGAAGAATCCGAGCTCCGATAATCTTTTTCATGCTCTATCAAGGAGGGACGAGAACGCTGTGAAGACGTCCAAAATGGTCCGATCATTTGAGACGATGAAAAGAGATACTCCAAATAAACCTATCTTTAGGTATGAAGATGTTTATGTTGTTCCAGCCTACTTTGCAGATCATTGAATGAAACCCGGGTTACTTGATTTCATAAGTAAAATCTTTTTCTGTGGGTCTTGAAATGATGATCCTCATTCACCACATCAACAGATTTTTACAAATACCCGAACTTTCAAAATAAACCAAGTGCCTCATGATGTGGTGAAGTTGATCTTATTCCCGTTTTCACTTAAAGGAGCAGCCGAGACATGGCTTGAAAATGAACCTCCTAATTCCATCACAACTTGGGATGATTTAGTATCAAAGTTCTTGAATCGATTTTATCATCATTCTAAAAACAAGAGAGCTCAGAAAGAAATCATGACCAGGTTTTTGGTGAGTCTTTTACAGAGCTTAGGAAAGTTCAAGATTTATTTAAGAAAAATGTCTCATAGCGGATTCTCACTCTTTACCAAATGATTTTTTCTATAACGGCGTGTTGTCAAGCTGATCCAAGATTCTCTCAATTCCGCAGCGGGTTGTATATCAATGACAAGAAATACTTCAAAGAAGCTTTAACCATTATGAGAACAAAGCAGGGTTCGACTTGTAGAAATAAAACCTCAAGTTTCATAGTGTTATTGGTAGTTCCAATTCAAAAATATGGCTCACGTCTTACTAAACATGTCGAAGCTCTTTTATTGTCATCATATTTCTAGCATGAAAGAAGCTTATAACCATAATCAAGAAGCCGCGATTCAGTTAATGCAAAATCAAATAGGACAAATGGCAGAAGGTTTTCAAGAGAGTCCATTAGGTGTGCTACCGAGCAACACCATTACAAAAAACCACTTGTTGAGTTATGCGAGTATAGTATTGGATGCTTGACATTAGATGGATCTTTATCATCAGTTTCTCGTTTTCAAAAAAAAGGAAGAGAATCAGAGACCATAACAGAAGTGGTGGAAATTGCTAGCTCTCAGAGCACACCACTTGTCCCACCTCCGGAAACTCCACCATTGTCCACACCAAAACCTAGGAAAGACCGAAGATAACCTCATGAAGCCGTTGTTTCCATATCCATCTAGGCTTAAAGAAGTAACAATTTCAAGGTTTTGGAGAATCCTACGGACGTGTGACCATTTCGTTCTATAAGAATTGATATTATTGATTCTTCGTGCGATAAATTTCCTATTGAAAACAATTCTTTGAGTGGAAATCCCACTCCCTCTTCTGATTCTGTGGTCGAGTCTCCCTCCCCATCTCGTATTCCCTGCGGGGACAGTGACTCTCTCGTGGAGGAGTCCGGACACCCTCTTGCTCAGTATGATGAGTCTTTAACCTGAAATGAACATTTGCTTTGATACGGAAGAAAGAGTAGTGGCAGAGTACCATACCTCATTCTTATTATTCTCTTTCCAGTTTATATTGCCTTCTATTTTGGATGACGATCGTATTAAAGTGACGAGTTAGTGGCAGTACCACTACTCATTTTGATTCTTCTCTTCCTGAATATGATTTGTTTATCTTTGATCGTTCGATTGATCCGCTTCCTCCTGCCGATAGGAGTGTTTCTCATCATGAGGAGCTTCGCGTAATGAACTAGCTCAATCATATCTCCCCGGAGTATGGACCGTTTTTTACTTGATATGACGATCGATCCAGGAGAGTTTACTAGAGTTTTGAAGGAAAATATATTTGATTTATCAACTAAGGGTTTAACAATTAATGAGCTTAATGATTCTTCTCTCCTATTATCCGATTGCGGGCTCAATCTCTTTCTAAGGAGGAGGAATTGTACGGATTGACCTTTAGTCTCATTTCCTTCGATATGAGACATAATTTTTCAATCCGGATATTCATTATCAAAGGAGTCCAATCTAAGAGATTTCATATTCTCCCACTAGATGATTTTTATTCTATCTCATTCGTTAGTGCTCCTTTTCCTGACTGATCCTCCTGAGATCGAAAGTTTTTTTATCATTTCTTGCCAGAAATGAGGACAAAATTTTCGATCCTGGCATCTTCTTTATCAATGGAGTTTTCTCTTTTACAAGAAAAACTCCACATCTTCTGGATGATAATTTCTTGATCGATAAATGTCATAGCTTTAGTGAAATTTCATTGATGACCGAATCTTCGGTCAGTTTTCACCCCAAGGACAAAGAAATTCGGGGAGAGTCAAGCTAGAGACTCGCACAAAAACAAGCGCTTCTCGGGAGGCAACCCGTGTCTGTTCTTCTTTCTATTTTCTCAATAAATAAGTGTGTGATTTTATAGCCCAAGTATGGGGTGTGCTTCTGATGTGTTTCAAAAACTTTAAATTTATAAGACTGAAAATACCGATTAATTATGGGAAACATGCGGGTAAAAGTATAACCCACGTATGTAGTATAATCCTTTTTAGGTAAGACCAGGTCGTTCCACAGGGATTAGAGTAGTGTTCAAATAATCAGCAAGAGAATATACTTTAACTATTTTGAAAGTAACTTTAGTTTTACCAGTGATAATAAAGATGACTACTCGGATAGTTGAAAATAATTTATAAGTGTTTGAAATGATTTGACCATGAGAGTGGGGCATTAATTTATAAAGGGATTTTTCGTCAGAAACGTTTTCAAATCAACTTGTTTTTAACTTACGATTATATTTATTTACCTAGACCAATGTGTCACTCAAATACTCGTTACTATTATTCAAAGCTTATTTTGTTTTATCAATTTATGAAAGTGGATTTCTCGGCACAGACGTTAAAGACCATAGACAAATCTTTAAAACCACATAGATCATAACGAGGTTCTTTTGACCTTTAACCGATTGATTATATACTAGGGTTGATAGCAAAACAAAAAAGTAGATATGATATGATATGCAGGGTTGCTATATAGGCTTCATATTAAGAAGATCAAGATTGTACAAAACGCTTATTCATTTTCGTAACTTACCGAGTAGTCATGAGAGATTTAGCCTCTTATGGCTAAGGAGTTCATAACAAAATCATACTTTACATTAACTTCCATAATTTCAACAACTAAGTAAGAAAACTTCTTCGTTCTTGATCGTTAGATCTTTTTCTTCAAGAGAGGAGGTGTTTCTAGGTGTTTTGGTTGGTAGTAGGGAGGTGTGTGTGTTGTAGTGTAGTGAGATAAATGATTGTGTGTGTGGGATGATTTGGATGCAAAAATCATCTATATTATTTAGGCTAAATTTGGGAAAAAGTGCGCTGGTACTTTAGAATTAAGTGCGGCGCTCTTGAGGAGTTATTGTGAGGTCATTTATTGTTTTGACTGAAAAAAACTACACGCACTTACAAATAAGTATGGCGGTTATGGTGAGTTAATGCAGGTGCATTTATTAGACTTTAATTCTTCTGCCTTCGGGAAAAGTGCAGCGAACAAAGATATAGGTGTGCCGGTTTTAGAGGCTTCATAGGAAAGTGCGGCGAACTTCTTGAACTTTTAAATATAAATTTTTCTTTTCTTGTATTCGCCTTCCAAAGTGTGTAGATCTTTGAGCTTGAGTCTTTAGAGTCTTCAAGTGAACCTATAAGCAATTTAAGCTTCATTAAGTACCAAAAGTTGACGAGAAATGATAAAATAAACATAAATAACGCCATAGAAACATGTATAATTTAGGCGTTATCAAATCCCTCCACACTTAGCTTATTGCTTGCCCTCAAGTAAAGTAAGCGGAGAAAATAATTCATTTTATGTGACGTGGAGAAAATTGATAAGAGTTGATATTAAGCTAACTTTTTAGCGTAGACATATAACCATAGACTCTTATTAGGGATAGTTGTTTGATTTTAGAATTCACTCAGCCACTCAGATAGGGTTTATATGATTTTTGAGAAGAACACTCAATTTGCACAGACATAATCTAGACCGCTACCATAGGCTTGTACTTAACACATAAACCTGACCGAAGGGCGAAACTTGGGTACTAGAGAGGATTCAATCTTCATGCGCCAAACATAAGCCTTTATTTCTTTTGAACTACTATAGCATAACTTTTTTATACCAAACGCTTCTTTATTGGGACTTTCAGATATTTCAGCAACATAACTTTATACAGAGCGCTTGCGAGAATAAGAACTTGCGAGATATACTTCATGTGATAGGCTTCGGTCTAGTAAATGATGATTAAACACAAGTTCTAGAGCTTTTTAATTACCGGCTCTCTCAAACATAATTTTCAACCAATACCAATGTTCAGAAAGGCGACAAAGACATACGTACACAATCTCGTAATGACGGATATGACACTATGACTGCAATAATAACCTTACTCTGAACAAGCTAAGACATCAATTATCTTATGGTACAAAGGTGGATACCGAATATATTTTTAAGGCTAGATTTCTCACATTTAGTTGGACTGGGGTGTGAACTAGCTATAATGTTAATCGGTTGACTTGCCTTACTGAAGAGCATTTTTTAATTTTGATAGGTATAGTTTAAGATTTTTCTTTTATGAATATTAGTGTGGAAAATAAAAATTTTTAAATAAGGCAAACATTAGTAGGGATTGTGATTAATTTTTCCTATTTGGCTCCCCTCCACATTTAGTTGAACATTGCCTCAATGTGATAAACTGAAAATATAGTAAAATAGGGAAAAATAAAGAAAATGGTACTTACGGTGGTATAAGAAATGCATAGCTACCGGGATTAGAGCTGTCTTTTTTTTGAGCATACGTCAAAATTTTCCATATCTTCGCGACGCTAAATTACCTGCATAAGAGTAAATATACAAAAAGCACACAAAATGAAAATATTTTGTTGATGATTTTTTTAGAAAATAAATAAAGATAGAATGAGTGGAGGAGGGACATCCTCCACACTTAAGTGAAAGCACAGGCTGCCTCCCGGAATGTTAATTGTTAAGAGGAGTCAGTTAGCTAGACTCGTAGCTTAATTTTTAGAGAGTCGTTAGCTGGACTCGTACTTCGGGAGTCATTCTTTTGGGAAAAAGGGAGTTACTGCTTCCCTTGAGTCATTATAATTTTCTTCTTCATGATATAGTTTGAGTCGATGGATATTTACTATGAACATCTTTCCATATTTTCCATAGAGTTCAACATATCTAGATGGATATTGATATTTCACTATGGTCCTAACCATCGAGATCTAAGTTTTGGTTGTTTAAATTTGTACTTCGAGTGACAGAGTAGGACTTTATTTCCTTGTTTGATTTTTTTTTCTGATTCTTAACTTTCTGTCATGACAGACTTTGGTTCTTGCCTTGTATAAACGGGAGTTTTCATAGGCTTGGTGTCTAAGTTCATCTAACTCATGCAACTAAAACATTCTTTTCTCACCAGCAGCGATAAGATCAGGGTTGCAGTTTTTCAAAGCCCAGTATGCACGGTGTTCAATTTCGAATGGTAAGTGGCAGTTATTTCCATATATTAGTTTGTAAGGTATGGTACCGGTAGGTGTTTTGTAGGCAGTGTGAAAAGCCCACAGAGGGTCATCAAGTTTTCTTGACCAAATAGCAGGATTGTCTTTAATAGTTTTTTCAAGAATTCTTTTAAGAGCTCTGTTCGTGTTTTCAACTTGACCACTAGTCTAAGGATGATATGATGTGGAAAAACGATGATTAACTCCATATCTTTCATTGTTCTCTCCATAATCTTGTTGCAGAAGTGAGTACCACGATCGTTGATTAGAGCTTTGGGCATTCCGAAATGGCAGAAGAGTTTTTTTTAAGAAGGCGACAACTACTCGGGCATCATTGGTTGGTAAAGCCTGAGCTTCGGCCCATTTAGATACGTAATCTAAGGCGACTAGAATGTATTCAAACTTATATGACTTTGGGAATGGTCCCATAAAGTCGATACCCCATATGTCGAAAATTTCACATACTTGAATGTTGTTTAAGGGCATCTCATCACGTTTTGATATATTTCCTGTCTTTTGGCATGCTTCGCAAAGGCGAACTAGAGTATGAGCTTCTTTGATTATTGTCGGCCAGTAAAATCCGGAGTCAAGGACTTTTTTAGCAGTTATGTTGGGTCCATAATGTCCACCTGTCGGTCCGTGGTGACATTGATCTAAAATGGTTCGGGATTCTGGTCCAGATATACAGCGTCTGATCATACCGTCAGAACATACTTTGAAAAGGTAAGGCTCTTCCCAAAAGTAGTGTTTGAGGTCGGAGAAAAATTTATTCTTTTGTTGGTATGTCATCCCTTTTGGTATAATATCACCGACTAAATAGTTTGCAAAGTCTGCGAACCAAGGTTCATCTTTGGTATTGATTTCAGTCAAGGTTTCTCTAGGAAAATTGTCATCGACTTCACTGTCATCGCTTGTTTCATCGTTTTCAATTCGGGACAAATGGTCGGCTGTAACATTTTTCGTTCCTTTTTCTGTCTTTGATTTCTATGTAGAATTCTTGTAGGAGTAAGATCTATCGAATAAGGCGTGGTTTAGCATCTTGCTTCTTGAATAAGTGTCTTAGGGCTGAATGATCAGTGTGAACAATAGTTTTTGAGAGAATAAGATAAGATCTGAATTTCTTGAATGCAAAAACTACAGCCATAAGCTCTTTCTCGGTTACAGTGTATTTTTGTTGAGTTGGATTAAGAGTTTTACTTGCGAAGTAGATCAGGTGAAAAA
>BQNB010082600.1:0-29283 GCA_026074375.1 Tanacetum coccineum
GTTGGGTATGCTCTTAGTAGGAAGGGCTATAGAATCTACAACAAGAGAACTCGTCAATTAATGGAAACAATTCACGTCACATTCGATGAGATGCATCAGACGATGGCTCCTGTTCGCATCAGTTCAGGACCCGAGCCCATCATAATGACCCCTGGATAACTCAATTCAGGGCTCGCCCCATCGCATGTCCTGCAACTACAAACATTCCACCGACAGATAAAGATCTGGAGATTTTATTCCAACCGATGTTCGATGAATACTTTGAGCAATCTACTCCACCCCCATGTGCTAAACATTTTCGAATACCGATGCACATGTTGAGGGGGAGCTTTTCTGAAATGCAAAAACGATCGGGTACTAAACACTTTGATAGTTATATCATAAGTACCTGATTGAGTTTTTCAACAGTGATTTTATGGCAAGGTGAACATTTTCGAATACCGATGCACATGTTGAGGGGGAGCTTTTCTGAAATGCAAAAACAATCGGGTACTAAACATTTTCGAATACCGATGCACATGTTGAGGGGGAGCTTTTCTGAAATGCAAAAACAATCGGGTACTAAACACTTTGATAGTTATATCATAAGTACCTGATTGAGTTTTTCAACAGTGATTTTATGGCAAGGTGAACTGTACCAAAAGACTGACCATGTATTTACTTTTATCGAAGTTATAAGGATGGTAAGGTTAGGTACTCGTTCCTATGATCCTGCCAGAACCGGAGGGATCTACCCAGGGACAATCCACTAGTTAGTACAAAAGTCCTTAGGTATGATTAAAAGGAGTAAATGTAAGAACAAGGGAATAGTGCTGACTGAGATGGAGCTAGTACTGGAATATACCCAACAAGGTGCTAGTCATGAAGTCTCGATAAGCACTGAAGGGGTTGAGGAATGAAAAAGAATTGTACAGATAAAGGGTGTAAAGAAAGAAGCCCTCCATACACTTAAGGCAGAAACCGGGTCAATACATATGCTGTCAGAATCACTAAGATGATTGCTGACATTGAAGTGACATCATGGACCCAGTGATGCAATGCACAACCCTTCCCAGCCATTCGAGTTTCTCTTGAAAGAAACTTGTCTCATTTGTCACGGAGACTAAACATGCAATCTACTGTCTCACTCACTCCGAGTAAGTCGGTATTGAAAAGGTGGCAGTCAGCTCCAGCCTCCGATCACTAAAATCAAAGCGCACTTTCGAGTCTAGAGCCAAGAGATCATCAATTAATCTCGTTAGGACACATTTCCAATTATCTTGTCTTTCACACACTGTGAAATCAAGGTTATCTTAGGAGTCCTACGCATTATCCTTGTGATATTGCCAGAACATCCGAGTGATACAAATGTATTCACAATGAAGATGGAAATCCTGCTAGAGCCAACATCAAACAAGCTCTAGGTAGGTGACTTGTGCGATTCTACAAGAATCAAACTTGTGAAAACTAGAAAACAACAACGGTGCGATTCTACATGAATCAAACTTGTTCCAGTATACGAATTGACGGTTATTGAACATGTGACAATCAATCAAAAACTCTCGACGTGTTACAAAAACTTTCATTATTATCACATCTAAAAAACCGGTTGTGGTTGATTCATTGGAACATTTATTTTTTCAAACACCGTCTCATACTCGTTGTAGTCATCAGTTTCACAAATCTCATCTGTTAAGAATGCAGCAAGAACAGGCATCCCTCAAAACAATACATTCCCTGTTGAGTAAACACAGCATGAAATAGTTGAAGTATGTTGATCTTTGTTTGATCATGCCTAGGAGTGCGAGTAGTCAGGAAATGATTCAACACTTTAAACATAGTCTGCCATGGTTAAGAAAGAAACTTCGTGAAGAAGGTGCTTACTTTATCAACAACTCCTTGGTAGCCAACCGTCTGCATGAAAGACTCAATGGTGCAAATTGTTACTGGAGCAATGAATCAATTGTCTGGAGTTTCCACTGGTAGTTGAAGAGTATCACAAAACATATCAATAGTGTAAGTAATCTCTTGTGTATCCAGCATGAACTTGATAGTATCTTTGTTGTCAAGCACCTTGCATACTGTTTTCCATAATTGTTGTAGGTATACAACTGGAACATCAGCAGTAGAAGTAAGAGCATAGCTCAAAGGATGATCAAGTAATATTTGTCCCACTATTTTGCATTCTGGTGAGCATGGGATACTTTGGAGCATAGCATAGTTGTTGCACCTCTCAATGGTTTGAAATTTGGGGACGAGTTGATCAGTTGGAATGATTTGTTAAGCCCTGTGGAAGACTGTATGATGACATGAAGTGATTAGTGAAATGATAAAAAGTTTATGAATTATACATTTATAAAACATTTTTGTCTTTTTCCACTCTTTCTGTTTATATATGCTCTGGCAATTCTTTTTGAGCATATTTTGATCATTTTGTTTCTCATGTGCCAATTCTTGCTTTTTTAGGCACATGCCATACGCTTTATTCGTCTTTTTCTTTTGATCTTATTTTGTATGCTCTGGCAATTCTTTTTTGAGCATACTGAGATTTCCTTTTTCGCGTATTGATTTTATCTCTCTTGCTATTTTGAGTTTCCTCACCAAAAAGCGTTTGTGAAATTATACTCTTTCAAGAATGAAAAGATATACTCTGATTTTTTGCAATACAACCATTGATGTTTAAGAAATCCAAGAGTATAGCTTGATATTCTCAAAACTTTTCAATAAAAGAGTATCACTTTCTGACACAAAGAAATAGCTTTTTGATAGAAATTTGAGATAAATTTTCCAAAATCACAAGTTTGCCAAAGATTTGTTGATAATTTTAATTATACAACCAAACCAATGTAACAACAATCGGATAGTTACTAAGTCACTCACTCCTCATTCTGTTCATTGCAGAAAACGGTTGAACCAGACATGAATTAAACCATTTACCTAATTGAGTACAACAGTTAGTCATAAACCATGTTTTGAACGGTTTTTGAAACAATCTTGACAAAACATTTGAAATTTGCCTTTTTGAAACATAAGAAACTACGATCACAAATAGTTGAATTACCATGTTCTTTCATTTGTTTTCCTCAAATCATCTAAAGTATTGATCACTGAACGAAAAATTTTGGCTATGAAAAACATATTCCTCTATATGATATTTGGATGGTCAGTAGATTGCTCAATCCTCATCCTGTTAAATTCAGGAAACGGTCGTAACTGGACATAATCTTCACCATGTGACCCATATATCAATATAAAAATATGGATTTATAACTGAATTTATCATTGATTAAGCGCTTACGAAACCCATTTGTTTTGGCCCAATAAGAAGTTACGAAACTATTTATAAAACATTTATGAAACCGAATCCTGAACCATAGCTTTCAATGAGAAAATGATAATCTAAAAAATTTGTCCTGATTTCTAGCTTATTATCATCATCTTATTTACCATTTAAGTTCGCTTTTGATGACTCAAAGCTTAATTTCAAGTTTATGAAACCATCATGGTTACGAAACCTCATGATTATGAGACCACAAATGATGTTATTAGTGATCAATTCATGTCAATCATATTCTAATACACTTAATTATGTTTCGCCTCAATCAATTTAACATTTCAATCAGTTTTCATTTTTATGAAACCCTAGATCTATATGAAACCTATCAATCAAACAATTAAATCATTTTAATCATGATAGGATTCGAAGAGAGTCATGTTTCTTACGTTTAGTAAACACAAGTGCAATAATCTTGAAAAACGAAGAGAAGACCTTCTTTTAACCAAAATAATTTTTCTTCTATGAATCTTCAAAAATTATTTGTATTAGCTATGGTGGTAAAAAGTTGTCTTTACAATGGATCAATGTTTTAAGGAATTTCATAAAAAAAGATTTAAAAGCTAATTCAACCACTCAAACTATGTTAAATAGAAAACAGGTCATTATTTGAGGGGGAGACGTGTCATTACATAATCTTTTAAAACAGTCTATTCAAAATAAGTCAAGCTATACACGATAAAGTTTTTTATAAAGACAGATCACATTTTCCAAGGGGAGTTAATTTATAATAACTACCAAGGGCTTTATATGACATAAGTTTAAAACTTTGTGGACATATATGGAATTTGAGACTTATGAATTCAGGCGTTTAAACTACAACAACCCAATATTGACAAACAAATGGTTTGAAAAAAAGAGCTTAGTGAAAGTTTAGGATATAATCACTAATGTTTATAGAAAGCCTTGAAGTGTTTCTGATTCAATTAATGCTCCCTTAAATGGTCAACCACTATGCTTATTCTTAAAAAAGGAGTAGAAATATTTGATAAAAGAGGTACACATAGGTATGATGATACCTTTAGATAGTCATTATCCTGCAGGAAGAAATGTTTACATTTTGAAGACTTATGTTTTACTATAGGTTATATCATTTCTGCTGATTTAAAAGGGAATAATTATACATTCCGAGACTTAGCTAACCTTGGTGTTTCAATTTATATCATCACTATCTTGTAAAGAGAAATACGCTCATCAGGGACTTAATTGACTTTGATGTTATGGTTTCGAATTATTTGTGTACTTCGAATATTTGGGCTTTATACATCAAGTCTTCTTAATGCGGCTTGCAAGAAATATTTGTATCTACGCAAGAAAGATATGAATGGTTCGGGGAAAGCTAAGACAACTTCCATCTAGAGAGTATCAAGATGGACTACAGATTGCTAACATGAACAAAATGACTGTGCCACTTTTAGTTTGAACATTTCAGGTCGCTCATACATATTCTTGTACATCAATAAGTAGTGTGGTAATCAGTGTTATGTGTTAGTTTATGAATTTTTCATGAGTTTCTCATTAAACTCCAAATCATTTATAAACTCATCATAACTGACACTAACAGAATCCCTCATTAATTGAGGGGGAGCATTAATATGTTCCAATATCGGCTTGTATTTAATCAGACCACATTTTCTCCTAAATTTTCTAACATATTTAAATCAATTGAGATCCTAAATCTCAAAGGGTTTGAAATTTTTGATCAGGGGAGAGAATGTGATTTAAATATTAAATCTGATAAAAATGTGATCTTTTAAGACTCAAGCAGGCACTCCTCCCTCCATGTGCCAAACAATTTTGAATAACAACGTACTTGTTAAGGGGGAGCATTTCGAAATAATCAAAACAATCAAGGTACAATGGATTTGATATCTATATCACAAGTACCTTGGTTGATTTTCAATTGGTCTTATAACGAAGAGAACTGTACCAAAAGACTGACCTTATATTTACTTTATTGGAGTTATAAGGTATGGTATAGTTTTGAGAGAGTAACATCTTCCCATGATACTCCGCTAACAGCCGAGGGATCTATCCAGGGATAAATCTGTACTTAGTTAGTGTAGTAAGTCCTTAGGACCATGATGCAAAAAAGCGTGCTAAACAACTAACCAGAAAAAGGAAGAGTGTGCCCTGCGCCTGCCCGATCAGCAGAGAGATCTGGCAGTCTCACCTGGACAGAAGACCTATGACTACGGGCACAGACAGTCACAGCCAAAGTGCCTCGAGATCTTGAATCCTAGGTCAACGTAGTGTCTAGAAACACTTCCGAACAAGACTACGTTTGAGAAAAACGAGCATCTGTAGTAGCGTACGACAAGCCAGTCGCGCGAGAGATTGCGACACACATCTACAGTAGCCCATCCATCTTAGAAACAACTAGACAGATGAACCTTCCAATGTGCTCAATCACAAACATCGCCTACTTCTAGCGTTCAGAACACACTGCACAATAGGATATATGATTGCTTTGATAGAGTCACCGAGTTCAAACACAAGTATCATGTGACGCCACGTGATACGCTGCACTCAGGACAGGGTGCCCCCTCCCTAGCTCCCTCACGTGCAACCAGATCAGCACTTTATAAACGAAGGAGACATATTCGACTATAGTGCGATCTTCATGTACACACATAGAACAGGAGACAGAACATACCGCAGCATGTTTTATTATCACACATACACTCTCACGATCGTAGGAGAGCTCGATAGCGAAGCACAAAACAGCTGTGAGTGAGTCGAGCATGGTCTGCTCGTAGCGCACTCACGAGACGACCTAGCGCGAGACACACAACAGCACACAACGCAAAACTCTGCAACTGATTTGCAGCTCATACAGTCTGCCAGAGACTTACAGAGGACCTTTAAAGTCACACAGATTATAAGAGCTCAGCACTACAGGAGACAACTTCTCACGCATGCCTGTTCATTCACACACACAAAGAGAGAATTGAAACAAATTTCAACGTAGTCTACTTCCAAGATCCCTATTACGACATTCAATCCCTCCATACAGTGTATATGATCCAACCTGAACCCTTTAACTCTACTAAGGAGCTGCTCTTACAAATGAATACACCTACACAGCCTAGATAAGTTATGTAGATATCCATATCCCAAAGTCCAAACACCTCAAACTAATCTCTTGGTCACCTGAGTGTTTTGTCGTACCGACCATCATGACGAGATTAGAGATTTCTAGATCAAACTATGACATACAGAGATTCAATCAACGAGAGAAACACAGATGCTCACAATCTGGGTGTGCGCTCTATGATGCCCAATGAACATAGCACATACTAACGGTCGAATGCCCAGGCATGTATAGAGAATTGAACACACATGTTTGATCTAAACATTGGAATCAGACCTCTATATCGCTAGTAGTAGTCTCAAGTCCTATGACACTACATCCTACTTCTCATTATGACTCTTAGTAGCACTCTTTCACAGAGCGTTGTACAGACTATAATATCCAGAGACAACACGAGATAGATTTCTATACTTGTATAGATGAGCGAACATTTTGACTTTATTCTTTCAAACACACAATCTCTATCTACATAACAGAGCACACTACAAAACAGCATTCACTACACTATATCTACAGGTTCTAGCCCATCGACTAGAACATTACAGAGAGATATCAATTAATCTTCACAACTAACACAGTCGACGGGTATTTTCTTACATTCCACTATGTGTCACGTCGTCATTCATATGCGTGTGATCGAGATCACTACTCACGTGAGTGCTAAGAGGCTACACTGTCACTTTAAGATACAACAGCCGGCTAGCGCAGCGCAAAGCACAACACCCTGGATCTGAGAAGAGAGTGAGCAATACTTATCTAGGACTATTCTATGCGCTCGCCTCAACAAGGTGCGCTATGTCTATTAGATATACAACTGAACATAAAACTAGCACCAAGGACAGGATATCTTAAGAGCATGACCTACTAAGCAACGACGTCATCTAGATACAGAGAACAGGCATATCCTATCCGTGTCAGAGATATCTACTATCTATTACGTATAAACGATACGTGACTCAGGCCTAGCCAAGTAAGTGTACTCGAAATGGCACTTCTTTTCGTCTATTGGACAACCAACTACAACCACTCACAACCGCCTGAGCACAAGAAGTTCACTTAACAAAAACCTTCTTAACATAAGACTTGTAAATTCATAACAAGTAAATTTATGTGACTCTTCAGTATCTCGGACAGATCATATCGTGTGAAGAATCGCTATAGACGTGTGGTGCTATTTTATTGTCTCATACACGAAAATAGACTGGTGACAATTGAACTAGGTAAAAGATAACAGTATGCGGAGATATCTTCAGTAAATGGTAGAGAGAAATTGGGAGGAGAAGGTTTAACGTTATAGAAGTGTGTTCAACTTCTTTCTCTACTCAAATCCTAGGTATAGTTGAAGAGAGATCTATGATAGTTACATTAACTTTGGTGATGGAGTTGTGATGTTAGCACAGGTACAATAGTATGTGTCTCTCATGATAACGATGGATCTCGTGTTGAATAGAACTGAGCGACGTACGGATGGACTCTGACAGCACTAGGTCGACATTCGTGTAAATAGTGATCATAGTACTTACATTTCATTCTTGTGTAGTAGGACTCTATCTAGATTTGCGTTGTAGTCATGATGGTGTTAGTGAGGTTGTAATAGGTGATTGAGGACAGAAGGGATGGTGTATGAGTGGATGTTGTACAATTGTGGTATATCCTAGAAATATTGCGTGAGATGTGGATGTGGACTGTAGAGATGATGAATGTGCTATAGATTCATGCGCAAGGATATGATGTGTAGTGAAAAGGTGCGTAGAGGGGAGTGGTTAGTGAGAATCTCTTTCTCTCTCATAGTATGATGTCAAGGATATAGTTATGAGTTTTTTTAGAACGTGTGCATAGTGTCTTAATGGTTGGCGTTTGAGTACACAAGGGTGAGCATATCGAAGCACATAGAACGGACATGTTGGCGCGAGACATAGAGATATAGGATAATTAATTTGTTTGGTTTAATGATGTCAGAAATCAATGTTCGGATGGGATGGATTTGCTTACACAAGCGGTCATTCAGTATAGAGAAGGAGAGGGAACAGAGCGAACTTATTAGAGAGACGCGTGATGGGAGTAGTGGAGGGCTAGAGAGGAGGAAGTGGATCTTATCAGACACATTGTTATAAAATGGATCTAATTGAGACTGATGGGACGTGCTGAGATATCTCATTCACAAAGTATTCTGTCTACGATCTGTACTCTAGAGACCTATCATGAGAGAGTTGTAACAGGGGATATTCTCACGAGATTGATAACAGTGGGTGGGTCTTGATGTGAGATGAGTTTATCACAATATGTTGATTACAGTGATTGATTTACACGAGTCTGACATGTGGACGCTGGGATTACACAACACACAGATGTTGATATATATGAGTGTTATCATTCAGGATGTAATAAGGAGCATCTTGTTCTGGTGATTAGCTAAGAGAGATCATACAGATCACATTATGGCTAAGGGGGTCAATGTGCCATGAGGTTCATGGGTTGTGCTCTATAAGAACGATGTTTGGTATGGATAGAGAACTAGGCGAGTGACACTATTCATGTGGTCTCAGAGAACTTGGAATAGGTGAGTATTTCAGCGGTACTTATGATAAGAGTTATCATAGACACACATCTAAAAGTGGGATGATGGCTGTTGGGACGTTGAGAGTGAGTGTCTTTGCATTGAGCGTTGGATATTAGTGGGGAGGTGTGGTGGTTATAGATATATGTTGGACAGAGTAATTGGTGAGGAGTACACTAGGATGGTTTATCTACTAAATATATGTAGAGCGTTAGGTTAGAGTCTTAATATCTCATAAGGGAGGAGTAGATATGTCATTATTATCTATGTCTTGTCTTACAGAGACATGAACAGTTTCTAGATTCGTATTAACTCATCATGTCTGTACAAGGATAGTGTTGTAGGAGACACAACACACACTTATTGGTGGATAACATATATATTACTCATACAGAGAGGCACATGAGAGGTTATTGTGGAGCGAGAGACTGTTGTATGAGTGAGTTTATAGAGTGTTAAGAGGTACTTTAGAGGATGAACACAACTGGGCAAGATATCACACGTAGAATAAACAATGTTTAGATGGTGGTGAGGTGTGTTAGTGTTTGTTATGGTGGGAGTTTTGGTCATTTGTATACAAGGGGTGTGGATATTTTAGGATGGATGAGAGATGTGATGCTGAGGATGAGGTGAATAATTGGATCAGGCACTAAGTCTGATCTGGTGTACGTTTTGAGAGGGACATAGGTGGTGCAACACTCATTTGATGGCGTCTATGGGACATCGTTTTACATAGAGTGGAGAAGGAGGGGGGGTTGTCTGGTGGGCACACAAGGAGAATTTGGGTGCCTTGGGAGAGTTTTTAACTATGATGAGGGATCTAGAGGTGTGGCTTTTGACAAATAAATATTAGCATGATTGATACTTGTGATATCATGACAAGGATCAACAATGTGGGAGTGGTAGTATACAGTGGTACACTCTTATGAGTTATAGTGTGATGATTTAGATATGTGAGTTAGGTGGATGGGACACATCTACACTAGTGATGATTTAAGTTAATACGGTGTTTTGATAGGTGCATCTCATATGTGTGTTATTTGGTCTATCTTAGGGATGAGTGTAGGTAATTGGTTTTAAAAGGAGTGAGATTTAAGGTCAAGAGATGAGTTTTGGTGGGTTATTTATTTGTTGGGTGAGGTATGTTATACTACGTTGGGATAGCGTAAGAACATATCTATATATTGGTTCTGGGGAGGATCTCTATTTGAGTGAGTGAATGAGGGGCTCAGAATTTGTCACAGTAGGAGCACAGTTATGACTAGTATGTGTATGTCTATATTGTGAAGTTCTGTGTATGTAGGTGATGTTCATATTTGGAGTATAGAGACTGAGATATGGGACTTCATTTAGGACTGAGGGTTTCTAGTAATCTACATGGGGACACGTCTAAGTATGAGTGTAGAGTTTATTGTACGGGTTGGACAGAGCGTGGAGTTTCATATTCTCTTTTGGTACACATGTAGGATAGGTCTGGAGGGGGGGGAGACAAGTGTCAGGTGTGTAGAGGTAGTGGTTCTATGAGTGGTCTTTGTTGAGTAATTGATGTCAAGTGTCTGTGCTTGTGTGATGTGGAGAGATAGTCTGAGTCACACGATATCAGAGAGGAACATAGTGTGTTATAATTTGACACATCATACAATGGTGTTTGTGTTGATATGTATTTAGTGAGGATAGTCTGGGGTAAGACACACACGTGATACATTGAGATGGTTTTGACGAGATTATTATTGTAGATGCATTGTGATGGTGGTTGTAAATATTGATGGGAGTGATGTCATGGGTGACATGGAGTTCTCTAATGGTTGTATATAGCTACGAGATCGACATGTGGTATGATTTATATAAATAGTCTCTAGTTGATCACATATTGCTTTCTAGGATTAAAAGAGGTACTAAACGGTTCATATTGAGAGCAGGGGGTATATTCATCTCAAATGATTTGAGAGGTATATGACACATCAGAATCATTAGGAGTTGAGGATAAGTTTTGGGTTGATCATGGTAGTGATGTAGAATATCGATTAGTTATGATGTGAGTTCTCACGGAGAGATTCTGACGGATTAGATTGTGATGTATGGAGTACTCTGCTTACTTAGAATGTGGTTTACTCTTTGTTGTCGGGTTTTTCGACTAGCACTTATTCACATGGATGCTGGAATGAGGGTTGCACACATTAGTGGTGATTTAGAAGTGTGTGGGAGGATGATATCGTGAACACGATAAGTACTGGTCAAGATAGAGTTTCAATGAAGTCTGGTTTTGATGAGAGTGTATAGCGGATGTGTACATATTATGTATGAGAGTCATCAGAATTTGTCTGTATACAAATATGGCTTCATGTTAGATGTCTAAGTGGTAACTATGTTTATATTGTTTGATCTAATCAGTAGAAGTGGTATGATATGAGTAGGTGTGTACTCCTAATATCTGTAATTGCATATATGCACTATGACAAATTGTTTTTATGTTAATAGTTGGTGTTTGTTGGATTTGTTTGGGGTATTTGTGGGTTTTGTGAGGTGGGGATGGTTGGGTGGTGGTTTTTGGTTATGGAGTTTGGTGAAGTTTGTGGTGAGTTTTTGTTGTATGGTTTGTGTGTATATGGGAGGTAATTTTATAGGTTAAAGGTATTGTGTGTAGGAGTTGAACGAAAATAAGTATATTGATTTTGGAGGTTGATATTGGAATTGTAGGATGTGAATTAGGATGATTAAGAGGTGAATTGTTGATTTAGTGTATATTTTGGATTTAGAAGTGGGGGGGTTGTGTTAAGTTGGTGGGGTTTATGTGATAGATAGAATTGGGTGTGAAAAAGATTGAAGAATGTGGGAAAGTAGATAAATTTGGAGGGTTAATTAAGTTTTGAGGGGTTATTTTTTGTAGATTTTTGGTGGTTTATGAGTGAATTATAATATATTTGTGTTTAATGATATTATATAATTTATGTATAAAATGTTGTAGTGAATAATAGGGGATTGATGTATATAAAAAGACATAGAAACAATCGGTGATTTTTAATCTAATTAAACGTGTACGATTTTAATTGTTTATCAAGATTGTATAATTAACAACACAAATGGTTTGCTAATTAGCGCAGAATCATACCTCTCGCTAGCAGCGGAACTAACTTCAAGGACATATCATTAATGATAACACAGTGTAACTCGACTAGAGTATTGAGAGGTTCCAGTATGTATACATCTTAGATGACATTGTGAGACTTTCTTATAGATATTATCTCTTCGGATACTGCGCTTGTCTCATTTTTGCATATATAAGTTGATCTTATCTTCAAGTCAGCGCTAGCACCAGACAGGCTAACTTAGTAGAGTCGTGATGATCACATTTATCCGTGACATCATCATGCAACTTGGGTACTCAGGTGAGAGGTCACACACTCCTGAGAAAACGTAAACATACTGACTATTATCTTATACGAGAGCACAATAAGACGCCTCGATAGTCATGGATATTTACAAATCTTACTATGACTACACTACACAGTGTGTATATTCCACAAACGAAATACATTCTTATCTTTCACTCTAGTGACATTCAATCTTGCGAGTCACACCGATATTATCGTTCACCACATTTAGTGTACAGCACGGAAGTTGTCTTCAAGTCTATTCAAGTTATGATGCTTAGCATATATTTAATGATTAAAACGGTACTCTGTACATACGTCACAGGCACACACATATCATATATCATAAGAGAGAATCAAGCATCATGACCGCGACGAGGTATTCCCAGGCACACCCGAGAGCGCAAACAGATTGATAGTATAAAGATGATCCAGACATGGATCTCTTACATATGGTCGTTTTAACTAGGATCACAAGACACTCAGAGTATGACTAGAGTGAGCGTATTGATTCCTAAGAATTAGTCACAGTGTACACATATACAAACTCAAAGAGAGTGGTGAATACTTTATCTATCGGCAGTAACACAGCCGTATTAGATTTGTGACCTGATCCAATGTGGATGCTCTATGAGTCTTTACAGAGAGAAGAGGACAGTTCTCTGTAGAACAACGAGTCTCAAAGATATGTTGATATAGACATGACAGAGATTATTAAGATAGACTTTCATCTTCTACTTCTGAGAATCATCAAATTCAACACAATAACAAAAGCTGAAGAGCTGAAAGATAATATCTGACTAAATTTCACAGTTCATCTTATCTAGTCAGTGTGGCATTATGAGGTTATCTCAGAGCTATGTACTTGTCCTTCACTATGTTCTACTTATCGTGCGTGTGCTCATCTGTATGAGGTAGCGATATTGGAATACGTGATGGATCTATTGTAGAGAAACTCCTGAGAACGTGCCGAGTTCTTATATCGGATGGAATTGAAATTCCAGTCGCTCATGCCGTATAAAATCAGATATAAAACCTTGAAGAGATGTTATATAAACAAGATTGACCTTACATAATCGAACTATACACAGACAATAACAATGACATCGTTCTAAAACTCACAGCTCATATTTCAAAGTGAAATAGCAACGGTGATTTTTGTAAAACGTGGATAGTCGTGACTTATGTTGTTGGGATGATCTTCCTCTATACAGCCAAATCCTTAGTTTCTGTGCACAAGGACAACACAGGGTTACTCTGAGAGTTCAAGTAAGACGCTAATCAACAGTGAATTCTAGAGTGAGTATTAGGCACTTACAGAGCGGGACGATTAAGATAAGAACATGTGCGCTAAGATAATCGTGGGGCACTTATATGTGTTCAATAAACTCATCTCTTTGGTATTGCTGTGCGTTTACAATTTGGAACACAGAAGAGAAAAGGTTATATATCTACCGTCTTAATAAGGAGGGCCATCAATAGTCTCATCAGACAATCTACTGTGGACTATGAGATGAGTGACGAGACGTATGTACAGTTAACGCATTAAAGCGTCAAGTAGTACTCCACAACAGTATCACAAGCTTTAATTAAGGTTAAGATTCACCCAAATTCATAAGAAGAGAGCTAATATCAATACTTAGTATCACTTCGGATGCTTGATGGTTGTAGTTTGTACTAGTTCTTGTGTTGTAAGAATAAATGTTATTTTTAGTATCTGAGCGGGGTATCATCTTATGTCTAGAACTATTGGTCTATAGAGATATGAGGATAGACTAGCTAGACACGTCAACTGCTACAGAAAAAAGTTGTGGCTTAATGTGCTATTTCGAAACACTACTTATATTCACTACTAGAGACAGTACACAATGAGTGTACGGATCGTAGAGCGTTGTATAAAGTCACTGGTAGTATCATCGTGGGACAAGGGTTCACAGATAGTTAAATGAATGATGTTGGCTGGGTGATAGGGTCTCATGGTCATCACATTTATGTTAGAGTGAGAGCTAACAAAATTACAAGAAGAGATCTCGAGTAGTACAGATGGTCACATGAGCTATGGAATTCTGAATTATTAGATTGGTATTTGACAATACACTTGCGGAGAACTCTTAATGTGTGATGAAACATGCTGTGAATATGGATAGATCTATACACCTTACACTATTGATGAGATCACTCGAAGTTTTAGTAGGGTGTATAGTTGGTGTGGGAATAATAAGACAGGTCTTATTATGCACGATTAGTTCAGGTGTAGACATCATTGGCACACTTAGAGATCATGGTTCACGTGAGTAATGACTGTCATCTCGCTCAAAATACAAAAAGACTTGATCATCTAAGTAGTTAGACTGATTTAAGTCTAAGTGCATAATTTACAAGGCTAGTACTACACATAAAGATGGGGTGAGAGAGTTGGTATCTGTGAGAAGATCAGACATTTATATCTTTTTGTGTGATGGAGTCTATGTACGATTTTTTAATCTGAGTGATCTCCTGACCATTGAAGGCTTGGGTAACAATATACACATATGATTATCACACATGGTGAGTCATAAGGTGCGCGTATGAATCTTATCGTGTGGATAGCTTAGGTTACCCGTTATGAGAGCGGTACTGTCTGTAGTATCAGGAGGGAGAGAGATAGTGGGTTGGTGGAGTACAACATTATTTCTTATTATGAGGTGGTGATGAGTTTGGGACATATTGATAAGAGTTATTAAGGGGCACGAGCAGAAGGATAAGGAATTGATATCATGAATGTGCACGTGTCAGTGGTATGAGCGAATGGATGTATTGAGGTGTCATGTGAACTATGGTTTAGAGGAGCAATTGTGTATACTAGTGATTGTGGAAGTGATACACTATTTGGTATTGTTGGGGTTGGGACACATAGGTTAGTGTGGACAGTGGAGGACACTGTCGGAGACGTCTGGACACGATGGACTCGAATATCATAAGACCTACAATTATACATTTACTATATCAATACACACATAAGTTAGGTTATGGAAATTGGTGGGTTTGTAGGGTGTTTAGGTTATTTTGGTAGTGTTTTATTATATTGGTTAATGGAAAATGTATTTTTAAATGTGTTTGAATTTTAAACTGGCAACAATGAGGAGACTGCTTATGTGGCGAGACTGTAGAAAGTGCTATTTAGTAGCATGCGTGATATGACAAGTATGGATGAGTGTACTAGAGGCGTGACGGTAGTACTAGAATATAGAGTAGGTGTGCGAGTTACAATTGTCAGTCTGATGATTTACATAGTGTGGATCGCTACATTCTACAACTGTCTCACATTAAACTTCATGGGTAATTAGGAAAACACACAGTCTATTGTAAGCTTAGCTCGCTGGAGAGATAGATCACAAGCTGCACACGTGAGATTAACTCGGTCCGAGGTTTTTCTAGATGTGGAGTGTGAGGAATGAAAGACACATCAGATACATGCATGGATATGGAAGTGATACCATGGTGGGCATATACACTCTTAGGGTGCACTTTATACTATTACAACACACATATGTTGGATAAACACAGAGAGATGAGCGAATTTAGCAGACTGTATCTTATGACATGGTAGCACGTCTATTCATACTATGATGGACACAAGAGTAGAGTACACTACACAGTTTTATGTGAGAACTGTAGGTGTCAATGGATTACCTTTTCTGTAGTTGACTAATTTAACATACAAGTGGGGTAGGCGCACGTGGCGTGCGTGATATCGGTTCTATTATGAGTATAACCGCATTGTTATGTTTGTGGGGATGTGTATTTATATGCACACAGAACGTTTAGCACAACAAAAAATATATTGAGTTTTCACTCTCATTCTATGGAACAGATAAGTGTCTAGAGACTAGTTTGGCTGGTCTTTAACGACAGCTCTTAGTGTCGTTCTATATGCACTCAGAGTGTCAGCTTGTTACACTCTATTTGATTTCAGGTGTGCAGTGGGGTGTATGAGTACGGTTGACACGTTGATTTATAGCAGGAGAGCATTATAAAATGTAATTGTATAGACTCTGTTACATGGTGGAAGCGGGTATTAAGGGCAGTAGGGTTACTGATGGGTGTGGTGGTGGCAGGATGTGTGTTATGGAAGCTATTACTTCATACGATACAGTTCAAACTATGGCACTCGCGCAATTTGTAGTATGGTGTGTACATATGTTTTTGTGTGGCCATTTTTGTACTTTATAATGCTATTACTGGGATGAAATATTTCCTCTTTGCGGTGAGATGATGATCACGCGTGAGCGATAGGACCGGCTGATGGAGGTGGGTTAGATCTGGAATTAAGATGATATCGGACACAAGGTGTATTATTTGTTTTGGTCACATACATGGTAGGAACCAAGTGTTAGAGATACACTAGAGATATATATATTGTGTATTATTTATCTGGGTTAGGTGATGATGTAGTACTCAACATTTTATTTTGCAAGGTAATTAGTAAACACTGTATGAGGAGAGATGACATACAGTCAATGTGTTAGCGACGAGGAGATGTATTTAGTAGGTGGATATTTAATAGGACACACATGATGGTATTTTTGTTTTAATTTGTGTTTTTTGGGGTAGGTCTGTTGACTTGTTTTTTGGGGATAGGGTTGGATTAGGTATTTGAAATTGTAGTTGGCTGATTAAAGGCGTGAATGTTAGTCTGTAGACGGGTAGGATGTCTCATACGGCGGTATGATTTTAGTAAAGCACATACTGAGGGGAGTCATACGACTAGATTGGTCTAGTTCTTCGGAGTGTTATTGTAAGCACTATCACGATGTTAGTGTGTAGTTGTGGAGTTGGATGGATGAGAAGGTCAATGACTTATGCTCTACATTAGAGTGGTGGGGTAGAACAGGGGTCAGGATATGTAGTGAGACAATGAGACGGATACCATTTAGCCATTAGCTGAGGGTTCGGTTATAGTTGTGACAATGTTTGGGGGGTCTGATGATAGGCATGGTAAAGATGTGAGAGTGCGCGAATTGGGAACAGTAGGTGTGGACGTATTACTGTGGTAGGGGGTGAGTCGGACAGTATATGATAGAGGGTGTCATGGACCTGGAGGGGTGCTTGTGTCTGAACACATCTTCTTCTGACAAGAGTCTGTTCTACTACGTGAAGTTAACTTCGGTGACATCATTTTAGAATAGGATAACTTAGTCGAAACGTCAATGTAGTGGAAGTGGAGTGAATGGTGAGGGGTATAGGGTGTTGTTACTGCGAGATAAAGAGTCAATCTACAACGTTATGTAGTTGGGAGGTTGATGTGGTGGGGGGGTGTCTCTCTAGTGGGGCGTCGTGTCGAGGAGTACATGAGTAGAGGATAGAGTGGGTGTGTCTTCTGGGAGGAGAAAGTAGAGGGTACATTGAGAGTGACAGGATCATCGGTGATTTTGCTTAGAACACAGTGGACACGCGATACAATATCGGGTGAGCGAGCGGTTGTATGGTACAGTATTGGGTCAGGTGGGTGCAACGATGAGAGGAACTGTAGATAGAGGTGTCAGCGAGGAGTTCAGGTCTTAGGGGGTGGTTATATTGTGTGGGATAAAGGTGGGTATGAACTAGAGTGATGGGAGGGGGGGGGGGTGGAGGTTGGGTATGGGATGAACATATATATACTTGTATTGGCACACATATAGGTGTTAGTATGTGATATGAGAGTATGAGGTGGTGTCGCTATATCTTCGATATCTTAACACAGGAGATAGCACAGGAGAAACAGAGGAGGAGTTCGCACAAGGAGGAGGGGGGCGTAGGAGGTGAGATGTGAGAGTGGAGGATGTTTCTCTATGTACGGGTAACTAAGGGAGATGAGGTATGAGCTACATATGGGTGTCACGTGAGTACTGAGAACTATATTGATCTGCAAGTGGTTACACAGATGTGGTATTGGTCGCACATATCTGACACTAGGTACACTGGTAGTGGGAGGTTGGACAGTGTGTTAATTTGTTGTATTTTGGGGTACAATATCACTTCTTTCACTGCTGAGTCTTCAGAGAAGATGATGGGGTGGTACTGGTATGTGAGTGGGTTTTTGATTATACTTCAGAGGTATGTCATCACGGTAGGGGAGTACAGTATTATTTCACACTAAACAGGATTGCTTAATAGAGGGTGAGTGGAGTCTAGCTAGACGTAGTTTTAGGATATGCATATATGATTACTACGGGTGACACACGAGTATGATAGTAACAATAGGAATAGTATGGTGTATGTCTGGTATGGTGTACTTGAGGAGGGTCTTAGTATAGAACACAGGCAAATATATAAGGACTGGTGAGACTCTGTGTGACTTTGAGCTAAGCACGGCGGGAGGTGAGAAGTGGACTGGATCGTAGAGTAGATTGACTTATCGCAGTATGAACATTATTATACTGCGTAGGACACATTCTTTAAACTTTGATTGTTATGGGGAACGTACAAGGTATGGTTCTATATGTAGGCACGGAGTGTGCGCATTGATAGACACAGAGGATGTCAAGACAAGTGTACGTGTTGATGAGTAAGGTGTACTACATCTGCAACGGTCTAAGGTGACAAGTGGGCTGATTAACGTAGATTGGTCGACAGAGAGAAAGATGCACAACAGTTCATATAGGGTGGGAAGTCTGGCACACTATTATTACATCATTCAGATTAGACACACTTAGGTAACATCTTGAGATGATGTGAGATCTACAGTCAGGACTAGTCTGTAGCATAGACAGGGCAGAGTTCTTAATTAGGTGCAGACTGGCATAGTGTAATTCAGATAGAGATATCAACTGGGATGGTGGGGGAGGTGACAATGTAGTGTGTCAGTGTTACAGGGTCTGAGCCTGGGAGTCATGTGAGTGCGGAAGGAGAGTGAGATCTTAGGGTTACACACTCTGTTGTTTCACACTTAGGTAGCACACCATATACTGGACTGAGACACTTTTATAGCGTGACTATATAGTCATACCTAATATATCGGATAATTTAGGCAATATTGTCTTACAAGTTGTAAGTCAGATAGTGATCAAGGTGTTAGTGATGGTACTGAGATTATTGATGAGTCTGGTGAGAGTGGACGAGAGGGGACACACAGTTGAGACAACTTTTGAGGTGAATAAGATCTTAGGTGTTGAGCGGGTGTGATGGTAGTGGGGAAGTGACACATGGAGTGGGCGTGTATGTCACGGGGGAGGGTTGGGAGGGAGGATACTCTATATAGAGAGATGGCGACAGCTGAGTCTAGATGATCGTGACTGTGATCGAGTAGGTGGACTAGAGACTGATATAGGGAGAGGACGGAGTTGGTATCTGCTAGTGGCAGGTGTGACACATGGTTCTTCTGAGACAAAAAGAGAGATTGAGTTAGGTGTTGGGTGAGAAAGCACGTGCTGTAAGTATTAGGCAGTCTCGAGACAGTAGTGAGTCTATATTGTGTAGGAGAATGATAGTTGATTTATCGTTTGTGGATAGTGATTGACAAGGTGATTGTGATATGTGGTCATGGTCTCATTTAGTTAGTTGAGACACATACGTGGTGGTAGGAGTGGTTTGGTTTTGTACACGTTAGATATGTTGTCTCTCTCGTTACATGTTTAATGGGTATGGCAGTGGCGAGGGACACGATTAGTTTAGGATCCAAATCGTGGGAGGGATTGAGGTCTTAGGGGTGGTGGAAGTGATGTTGGGGAGACAATCGGTTTTAGCTTATTCTTGTTTGGTACATTAGTATTTCTTTTTACTGGGTGAGGGTGATTTTGAATTGGTTGGATGATGAGAGGACACACTTGGTTGAGTATTTTTGAGCTAGACATGAGTTTATGAGGTGAAGCATAGGCGTTACTGATATATCTAAGGGGGAGACGAGGTTGTGGTGGTGTTCTGGTGATGATAAGTGGTGGCGTTGTTAGATAGTGGGTCTTTGAATGATGTCAAATGAGGGACACAGACATTACAGATAGATGGGTCATAGTTGGTGGTTGTATACATAATTATGGATTGTATGCGGTGGAACACATGTGGATACGGGAGGGAGTTGTGGAAACATATATCATATCTATATAGAGGTTGTGACAGGGAGTGGTGTCTATGACATTGATACTCATTGGGTCTGAATTTGAATATACTATGTGGCAAGTATGCATGGTCTGTGTGATTAGTACATGGAATATGGGGATTCTGAGAGGACACATGGTGGAGACACTGTGTTGTGTGAGGTAGAGGAACACATGGTCAATATTAGGGGTAATGAATAGTAGACCAGTGTGAGTAGACAGAGAAATATAGTTTAGAACTGTGTGGTAATCTCTGGGTATTGCATAGGTTCGGGAAAGTTTGGGGGGAGATATGGACATACAATGAATGTACTTGACACAGGATGTTGGGAAGCATTACTTGTAGCGGAGGGATGTTTGAGGGATTGTGTATTGGGACACGTAGTTTGGTATTGTTTATGTGAAACAGATGAGTTCTTAATATGTATCTGTGTCATGCATTTGCTTTCGAACTGAGGAGATAGTTGTTTGCACGCGATTGTCTAGAGGTAGTAGTGGTGGGTACACTACACCGAGTATGGGTGTGCTTTTGGGAATGATGAAATGACACTTTGTGATGGAGATATATATGGACTGTGGATTAACAAATATTTGGTACATCTTAAGATAACACTATGTGGTGATTGTGATGTAGTGTGGAATGTAAGTATAGGGAGAGACAGATACTTTGGACTATTCGTATTGTTAGGTTGTGATCTTTGATGAATGTTAAGAGTTGAGTAGAGTGTAAAAGTGGGGGGGCGTACACTGATTTGGTTGGGTGTAATATGAATTCATATGATACAGTGGTAGTCTCTCTGTGAAATGATCTGTGTGGTGTAACGAGTGGGGATAAGGTTGTATTAAGTTGATGGTAGGGGTGGAGAGCATGAGTGGACTGTACAGTACTCGTGGACATTAGTACAGAATCATAGCACAGTGATGTGACAGACAAGGAGTTTGGGTCTGGGTGGAGATGTTTAGAGTGAAGTAGGATAGAGAATCTGAGTAGTAAAGATCAGAAGTCACTGATGTATGTGTGATACAAGTGACATTTGATATGATTATATAATTCTAGTTGGCGTTAGGCACTTGAGGGAGGATGACAGTGATGGTGGAGATCGCACATAATGGCACTTTCAACATGAGATACTTGAGGTGGCGTGTTTCTGATTTCTACCCATCTAGACATTACTACACATGTATGCGTGGTGACTGTGGTGATGGTGGGGGTCATACGGGTTAGTACAGCATTATAGTAGAGACACGGAGATATAAGGTATTGGGTGCATCAAGGGTAATTGCTTTGTGAATACTGTGTCTTAGTAGATAATGAGGAGGGTTAGGAAGTTATTTATGATTATTTACTGATGCTTAATACTAGATTGTCACGTCACGAGATACACATCGATAAATGGAGCATGGCGAGGTGGATCTGATGTAATGGTATATATTTATGTGATATTGGGTCAATTTACTGGTGTAAAGAGATTGTGAACACTAGTAGTGGGATGGGTTATGATGTCTTAGACGTCTCTAGAGTGTTATTAGGGTGTAAGAGTTAGGACATGATTACTAGTATATGAGGTAAAGAGAGTGTTCTAAAGAGTTGTGGGGTGTATATTTCTGACAAGATTAAATAGAGAGTGTGAGTCTAGACATTATCATGGTAGTAGGGACTCTTCTTTTTTATCACTATGCGAGATTTATGACAGCTAATAAGAAAACTGTTACATGATCACGTGAGGAGCTAGACACGTTTGGGTATGACTGTGATCATGATGAGAGTGTGTTGTACGTGTGTTCTGAGATGGAGGGGAGTATGACACTATACAAGTGACTAGTGAAAAGGATACTGGGGGTGAGACAGGTGGAGCATGATGAGTGAGTAGATGATCTATGAGAGTCTGTTTTGATTGATGCGTGGAGTGACTTACAGATCATTACAGTAGTCATTCATTTTACACACTACATATACAGGTGTATATATGGCAACGATTTACACAACTTTACGATTCCAGTAGAGAGGATAGAGATAGAGTGTGGCATGAGCAGTCTTAGAACTTTTTACACATGTACTCAAGACTTAACTACATAAGTATAACTAGGGGAGTGGAGTGGGGTGGAGTACACTTTAGTAGAGCACGGTTTGAATGTTTTTCATAGTTGATGCAATGTACTTGGGAGTATTGGTGTGTTTGTCTGTGCAAGAGAGGCATATGCTCTTATGGGAGACTCACGAGATTGGGAGTCGGGTCAGGTAGTGTGTGTTGAGGATCTTGGTGGAGGTAGAGTAGTGACTTTGGAGACATGTGTCACACTGAGAGAGATATGATGTGTGCTTGAGGTGTGATGACAAGGATTGGCTCACGTGTGAGAGCTCATAGGAGGGTTGATGTCTCAGATGGTGAGAGAGTGGGAAGGGGAACTAAGTGTTACAAGTGTACATTTATGGTATTACTTGGTTGGGGAACTTTTGCATATTATAGCATATGTAAGTGAGGGGATGAGAGTATAATGTTTATTGTGGTATGTGAGGAGGGTGCACGGTGTGATCAAGGTGCGTGCGCGTATCAGTCTAGAATCAGGGCGGATGGAGTGAGCACTCAAGGCTGATGTGGTCACTCTAAACATGATGAGCTCTTTACAAAGGATGGTACAGACAAGTAGATTAGCGATGTGAGGGGGGTCTAGTTTATCTGATAGGTTCCAATAGGTATGGTGTGGATGTAGGGAGGCAGGAACAGGCAGGGGGAGGAGCGCGATGCACGTTTCCTTACTCATACAGTTGGAGGCGCACATGTATTCTTTAGGAGTACACGGACATCGAGTGTTAGAGGGCGCTACTGTTGACACGTCACACGCAGTGAATTTAAGTATGGTAGGCACTACACACAAGTGTGTGTGTTGGTTGTAGTAGGAGAGGGGAGTTGGTGTTGTGTTTGGTTGATTATTTGTACCGGCGTGATTCTACTTGGTTATTGGTGTGTATATGTAATTGGTTTTCTAACGAGATATTGTGGGTTGGTGGTGATGTGTGGTAAGGGGGGATGATATGGAGGTTTAGACATGAAGTGACACAGTTATTTTTTTTTGGTAGGGTGGGGGATCATGTTTTCTGAACATTTGATCTGCTATGACATTATTGGTTGCGGTAAGTGTGTGACGTTCAAGGTTTGTTGTTGTAAGTGAGTCAGTACATGTTTGTACACTGGGTTCGAATTCGAGGAGTCAGACTCTTAGGGGCGGACACATAGCAGGGTGGTTAGTCTCTTGGACATTAATTGTACAAAGTGAGATTTTAGTCATGCGAGAAACTGACGAGGACGTCTATATGTTACATTAGTGAGCACAGCATTGCAGCATACATATGTACTATACAGTAGGGTATTATGAGACAATCTCTGGAGGAGCATATTATAGACGTATGATCGAGAGATATCGAGAGTATCTTTGGTTCTTAGTGATCATTTAAACTGGGATGGATGTATTAGATAGCATTAGCGGTGACTCTTTGGTACAGTATGGGACACTTGACATTGGTGGGTGTAATAGGTACTACTAGTTAAGTTATATAGAGTACGAATAACAGACAGATACATCCGGGACGGTTCAGCAGTGTTCACTTGGCGATCTGGACATTCAGTGGATATAGAGGAATATATGACTAGGTTAAACAGCGAGTAGTAGATGTAGTCTATCACTTTCATTAAGAATAGAGTGTTTTAAGGGTAGTTTCAAAGAGGATCTGTCGTTTTTAGTCGTACACACAATATGCAATTAACGTACTTATGTATGACTTTGTACGAGATTCATGGTTCACAGCGATTAGTTAGATTTATTGGTTAAGTATATATGTATCTTACTAGTGAGTTTATCACTTTGGACACTACTGATGAGTGGAGTGGTTGTTAGAGAGGAGGGGGATGATTGTATAAGTGGCGCGAGGAGATACTCGTCTCACGTATGATACTAGTTACATGAGAAGTGATGGTTAGTGTCTCATATATGCCACGTGTGACACACATTAGCATTTGGACATAGGCTCAACGGTGTTGGTTGGGGGTGGATGGTGACACATAATAGATTGTACAACAGTGTTGAGTGGAGACAGTTTAAAGTGGAAGAGGACAGACATAGAAGTTGTAATTGGGTTACTCGGGCAAGAGGAGATGGTCTCATGAATATGAGGTGTGGATAAACAGGGATATGATTGGGAATGAGGAGATAGATGGTTCTCTTGATTAGTGAGATGAGTCACAGTATGATGTTAGTCGTTATCGTGGGAGGAGATAGAGAGATGATGATGAGGGTGTGGATATGATTGTATATGATCTACTTTGGACTCGGTGGCACGTAGCACAGTCTAGGGGAGAGGACTTATTCTCTTGAGGTATACGATACAGGACGGTCAGGCTGGAGAGGTGGATAGATTGATGAGAGACTCTTGCTTAAAGTGGATTATAAGGGGTGGTTTTTATTGTGTGGTTGGGGTTAAGGGGTAGGTTTTAGGGTAGTGAGGGAGTGTTCACACTGGTACTAGTGTGGATTGGGGTATTTGGGGAGTTGGTTGTAAGAGATCAGGTGAGTGTACTATATATTCTACTTCAGTCAGTCTGAGCACTGGTGAGAGTGTGTGTATTGTGTGTAGTATCTAGTTATTACAGAGTGGACGTAGCTGACACTCAAAATGGATGATGCAGTATAGAGTAAGGGTGTGGATATAGGAACATGAGCATAAGATTTTACTATGTCTTTAACACGGTAGAGGTATCTAATTGTGGGGAACAAGGTTTTGGGTCTGATGATGGAGGTGTATCTGGACATTATGATCTTGAACACAGGTGGGTCTAGATGTGAAGACTTTGGGGTGATAGCAGGCACACAAGTGTAGTGGGGTATCATTAGTATTATACACGTACAGAGGGTAATTTTGCGCATTAGGTTTATGATCACTTTCTGGGCACTTCTAATCATTGGGGTACATACTAATGTCACTGTGGAGGACTATCAATGGGGAGCGTAGAGGAACAGTGAGCGTGGCGTCAGGGGCTGTGTTTGTATTGTATTGACACAGGAAGGACACATGTGTGGACAGTTTACATAGTGGAGCAGAGAAGATAATGGTGGATAGATATTTAGGGGAGAAATTAGTCGGGATGATCTATGATGGAGTCTGGGAGTTCTATGTTTTTGGTTTATAGATAATCAACTATACAGATAGGATACTGGAGTACACTGTAGAGTGTTGTGAATATAGTAAAGGAGGAGGACACTAAGATAATTATAAGAATGGAGTACTGGCAAATCTGTTCACAAGTAGGGTCTTATTAGGAGGTTTTAGAATTATTATTGTGATTAGGGATCAACACTATCTTCTCTGATACTGATGTCAGAGGAATGACAGCGGGTGTGATTTGAGGAGACAAGATGTTTGGTGGAAGCTGTACTGGTTTTTCACAAATCATAAGGATTGTTGCAGTTTCACTTGGATCGTTCATTTTGGATGTGTTGTTAGAGCGTATTGGATATCAATTGTGATTGGGTGAGATATGTTGACTAGTGGTATTGTGTGTAGGGCAGTGATCTAGCTTGACTGTGAGATGAGATTGTAGTTATGGAACACAGACTCTCGAAGAATTGTACAGAGTCGTTTTCACACATAAACACACACACATACACACATAATGCTTGATAGAGGGACAGACACACGTTGCAGGCTCTAGTTGTAGCTAGATGTGACTGAGGGTTGGTATTTTCTCAGTATATTACAACACGGACAGACTCTCTTTATATGATTGGACATATGTAGTACACATCTGTTATTTGGAGCTTGAGAGTGAGGTATCATTGGCGAGGTTCTAGAGAACGAGAATTAGTATATGGGGTTGGAGATCTCTCTGTAAGTAGTAGTGAAGGGGGTGAGGGTTTTATGGGTGCGGAATGTGGTTTGTATGGACAGGGTCAGTGTTAATGATGATTATTATGTTAATTGTGGGGGTTACTATTTTGTTTGGTGGATTTAAATGGTATGTTATGATTTGATTGGAATGATGGGTTGGGTGTGTATTGTTTGGTGGTGGGTGGTGGATGTATCTTAAAGTGGTGAGGTGTTTGTTGGTATGGTTGGATGTGTAGATGAATGATTTGATGGTTTGGTTGATATGGTTTGAGGTTTATTTTGTGGAATGATTGATTTGTATGTGGGATTTTGAATTTTGTTTGTGGATTGGTGGGGGGGGTGAGAGGATGGTATTAAGGTATGGGAGGGAGTTTTTTGTAGGTTTTATAGAGGTGAGTTATTGGTGGGTTTAGGATGTGTGGTATAAGTGGGGGATTGTGTTTGTATATGGGATTGTTAGTTAGGAGATTAGGGTGATTAGTATTTTGATTAGGGGTATTAGTGGTTTGGATTGTATTGGTGAATGGGATGAAGGGGGGGGGGTTGTTAATGTGGGTTTGGGGTTAGAGGATATGTTGTATGGGGGTGGTGTTATGGATTTTTATGTATGGTAGGGGGATGTAAGGGTTTAAGTGGGTTTATGGGATTTGTTGAATAGTAGAGTTTATGGGGTTTGGGATTGTTGAAGGGGATTTTTTATAGTATGATTGTGTCAGTTTGATTAAGATGGGTTGGAATATAATAATGATGAAAAGCAGAGAGTAAGATTGATACAGGTAAAGCAGTAGATGCTGATTTGGTTGTCACAAAGAGCAGTGGGACAGAATCAGAAGTGCAAGATTAAAGCAGCATGTCAAGAGATGATACAGATGCTGATGATGTATATGTCAGACCCATTTATAGCGAAGAGCCAATGGCTGAGGTACAATTGACTGCTAAATGTAATATCTTTGCTATAGGACAACAACATACTGAGCAACCTGAAATCATTAATGAAGGTAGGGTTGACTAGTATCCTGAAAAATGTCAAGTTAAAAGTCCTATGCTTGATTTATCACCAAATAACCAGCAACTGAATACTCAAAACAATCTCTCGAGTCTGAAAATATTTTACTCAAAAGGCCGTTGCCTAATTTCAAAAAGATTTTTCAAGAATGGAAGCACATGGTATTGCTTTCCAGAAACTTAAATATCCAAAATCAAGCTTTAAATCAGGGCAGACATGGTTAAATTTTAGATGAAACACGTAAATAAAGCCAAAGATTTAAAAGAAATTAAATGTACTTGAAACAATGAACATCGAATTAGAACATAATTGTGCTAAATTAACGTAAGAGAAAATGAGACTTGAAAAAACATACAAAGATTGTAATATTCTATTAAAATTACGAGATCTAAGACTATAGAACAGATAACTTTCTTTGCTTGCTAATAATGCTGATTTAAAATAGCCTCTTAGATGCTCCCCTCACTTCTAATCATAGCCATTCAATCAAATCAATCTTTGAGCCGTTGGATGATGAACACGCCTCAATAGCCAATCACAATGCTGGGGATTGCCAGCGTGTCATATTTAGGTGTCAGAGTGTGTCAGGGGTAAGGCTTCTAGAAGCAATGGACGCGTGTGTACTTGATTGATTTACCTGCGTATGGTAATGGTGAAAAGGGAGGGAAGGAGAAAAGAAAGGGTGTTGGGCTTTTGCTTATGTTTTGGGCCAGTATGAATAATAGAAAAGATTTGGGCTTATGGTTTAGAATAATAGCGTTAAGTATGGTACTGGGCTGACCCGGCCCATTAAGTAGGCCCGGGTTGGTCCGTAAAATATGGGTACGCCTTCGGCTTCGGTCTATCGCGCTCAATCCATTCCCGTGCTTGGCTTTGTCCGTTTTTTGCTTCGTTTTTGTCCTTTTCTTGATATATCCGTACCTGCAAGACATAATTCCCAAAACAAGCAAATACAATGCATTTTTATGTGTTTTTGGTCATTATTGGTCATTTTAGCTCGTTTTATTAGGCAAAAGGTATGTGTATTTAAGCACATACCAAGACTATTACAAGGCCCCTAAGAGTATATTAAATGCATGTGAAATAACTTAAGAGGGATCAACCATATTAGGGGTAAGGTAGTATGAAGACTGTTATCGGTGGTATCCTTTCTACACTACTCGCGTTTCCCGAGACATATCAATAGCGATACAGACAAAAGCTGGTTTTCTAAAGCCTAACGCGCACATTCATCAACAAGAAGCAACATCAAAAGGATCTACAACCTAAGTTTCATGCAATCATAGATAAATACAAAGGAGGGTTTAGCCTCGCATGTTATAAAGAATGTAAGAAGATAAATAATCAAACAACACATAGACATATTGAATGCTTAATGATAAATAACCTTACTTGATTAAAACATGGATTCAAGGTAGTACAATAGGGTTTTGAGGCCCTAAAAACGACCTATAAAGCTGCTAGAATGACTAGGGTTCGTCTCCCTAGGTTTTTACAAAGTTACACACTTAAAACCCTAAAAACGGATTTATATTTATAGAGATATTGATGCGACGGCGTCGCTTAGCAATCCCGACGACGTCGCCACATAGATGATTCTAGATCCTTTTTAAGTCAGCCACGTCGTGACTGTAGTATATTGGAAATCATAACACAATCAAGGATTAGTGTGTAGGCCGATTTCTAGAGAGAGAAAATGGGAAGTTCTAGTGAGAGAAAGACACTTAGTGTGTGTTTGTTGTACAATGAACAACCAACCCCTCTCAATGGCTGAGAGGGGGTTTAAATACAAGAGTTTATGTGCCCTAAGTGGGCTATGGAGTGGGCTAACATGTGGGTAAAGACCCGGCCCAACGCCATAAGTCATACGGTAACTAAACGATAAATATTAAGACTACGAGCTAAACTATGCTAGACAAAACACCGGGTGACCGAGTCTTTTTCATGATCCTAACAATCTCCCCCTAAGGGAGGTCACCCCTAAAAATACAATTTGAATCCTAGCATTAT
>BQNB010082601.1:0-29282 GCA_026074375.1 Tanacetum coccineum
TTTAATTACTTAGTGGTTAGTACTGGGATGATAAACACATAGCTACATTTAAGGGGAGGCTCAATTGTATAGTTAATAGTATTAATTCTGGTAGTTAGTAGTATTAATTCTGGTAGTTAGGAGTATTAATTTGGGTAGTTAGTTTAAGTTAATTCTGTCACGGAAAACAAACACCTTTATCTGGCTGTGACCCTGACCAAAAAGATTTTTGGGAATATGAAAAGGGGTTTTAGAGGGGCACTAAGACCTTTGTTGCCTGCTATGCTGCTTGTTGCTACTACTAATCCAAGTGCAAGTCAAGAACATCCTGATGTGGCTCAATCTCAACCATCATCATCTACAATTCTAGTACCATCTACATCTTTACCACCAGTACAATCTCCACCACCTATAACTGCTCCTATCCCTGCATCTACACCTACACCTATCCCTGAAACTAACCCTGAACCTATGGAGCACACGTTTGAGGAACCATCCCCTGCACACCAACACTTCTCACCCCCACAAGAGCATGCCCAAGGACAAATGACTGTGGATGATTTGCTTCAATTAGAACCTCAATTAATGACAAGAACTGATAGTCTGGAAAAGGATCTCATGCAAACCAAGCTGACAATGGGGAGTGCTATTGTAAAGTTGGTCAAGAAGGTGAAGAAGCTGGAAGGTATTTTGAAAAGGAGAAATATGGTCTTATCAGACTCTGAAGAGGAAGAACCTGAGGCTCAGGGGAGGAAAAGTCAAGATGATCCTCTAGTTTCTTTGGTACAAGGGTTGGTTACTCCTTCTAAGACTACTATAAATGCTTCAGGGGAGGAACAAGTTGAAGACATAAGCCTTACTACATTAGAAGTAGCTAAAACTCTCTCCAAGGTTGCTTCTCAAAAGCCAAAGTCAATAGATAATGGAAGGAGGAATAAGATAAGGAAAGCGACTAAGGGAAAGAAGGTTGTCACTAGCTTGGATTTTCAAGAAGAAGTTAGTACTGGGTATGCTAAAGGAGTTCATACTGGCAGTATTAAAGTTAGTACTGACAGTATTAAAAAGTCCATTCATTCCCCTGATAAAGGCCAAAGAGAAGGAAAAGCTCCTATGATCATTGAAGAAGCTCCTAAGAAGACTAAGGAACAAATTCTACAGGAGGAAGCTAGTCTCGCTGAAGCTATTAGATTGGATACTTTGGAGAAAGTAGAAGAGGCTAAACAAGTACACTTGGATTCTCTCTTAGCACAAAGACTTGCAGAAGAAGAAGAATTAAATGAGCAACAAAAGAAAGAAGAGCTCAAGTTTAATTTGAAGCTCAACATTACACGGATGAAGATTGGGATCTTATTAGAGCAAAGATTGAAGCTAATGCAAAGTTGTCAAAGAGTGTGCTAGGAAGTGGCTTACAAGGAGAAGACTTTGCAAAGAAGATGGTTGAACTAGTAAATCAAAGGAAGAAACACTTTGCAGAGGAAAGAGCAAGAGCTAAAAGAAATAAGCCCATAACCCAATCACATCTGAGAACATATATGATGAATTACTTGAAGAATAAGGGGACATGGAAGCTATCTCAGCTGAAGAATTTAAGTTTTGAAGAAGTAAAAGAAGAATTTGATAAGCTGGTGAAGCAGGTTGAATCTTTTGCACCTATAAACTTTGAAGCTACAAAAGATAGTCTGAAAAGATTTGGTGAAGAACTTCAAACAAAGACTTCAAAAAGACTAAAGAGTGATGAAGCAAAAGATGATGAGTCTACCAAGAAGACTGGAAAGAGGAGGAAACAGATAGCTAGGAAAGGATTACATTCTGACAAGACTGATGAGGATGAATCTGAAGCTAGTAAAGATGTTGATCCTATTTCAGGTACTAATATTTCTATTAATCATGTTCCTGTGGCTATAAAACCCCCAAGTATAGCTACTTATAAGATCATCAAGCAAGGAAAGAAAAGTGTGTACCAAATTGTTAGGGAAAATGGAACTGATATAGTGTACATAAATTTTGGAGCTATGCTGAAGGACATAACTAGGGATGATCTTACTAAATTATATAGGATTGTCATGAATCGATATGGTATGAATGGACCAGAGGATGAGCTTGAGAAGGTACTTTGGGAATATTTAAAGAATATGTTTGAGGCACCTCTTAGTACGAATCCTATTTGGAGTTTATTAGGTCAACAAAGAATCATAAGTTGGAGATATTATAATACCTGCAGAGTACATTGCTTAAACTTGGAGTCATCAGATATTTATATGTTGACTGAAAGAAAATATCCTTTATCTGCTGAGGTATGCAAAGCTATGCTAGATAAAAAGCTTCAAGGAGGAAAACCAGATGAGGATTGTTACAAACTTTTGAAAATGATGGAGAAGCAAGCTGGCATTAGGAAGTAATGAAGATTGATAAGTTAGATATCTAGAATGGAGATGAGGAGAATAACACTTGGTGGAGTTGCTATGCACTAATACAACAAAATGGTTATCAGTCCACCATGTCTAACAGACATAAGGACTGGCTAGTCCAGGAGTAAACAACTCTTGGTAAAGACTTCTCAAATCCGTTAATGGCTGACAATTTGCCAAAAATTATATGGTTATCAACTCACCATATCTGGTTAGTAAAGAGTTGGCTAGCCCACAAGTTTATGGATTGTGGTAAAGGCTGTGGAAAAACCATAACTAGTCCATGAGATTATGGCTTATGGTAAAGACAAATTGCAAATCCATATTAGATGGTTGACACTTTACCAAAAAGTGGATGGTACATCAACTCACCAAGTTTCATGTACAAAGAGTTGACATGGTCATCAATCCACCATGGAATTTACCTTTTCTAGGTGCCAAAGGATTGACTAGCCCTGAGCAAACGGCTACAGGTAAAGGCATATCAAATCCGTTTATGGCTATAATGGTTTGCCAAAAACCATATGGTATTCAACTCACCAATGTTTCATGTACTGAGAGTTGAAATGGTTTTCAGTCAACCATGGACATGCACCTTTCTGGTGGCCAAAGGACTGACTACTCCAGAGTAAATGGCTAACTGGTAAAGAGACATCAAATCCATTTAAAGTTTCAATGATTCACCTCTCACAGGAGTTAACACACCTGGAAGTGATGAGAATAGTCTGAAACTATATGATTTGATTGCTGATATGAAGGGTTGCTGAAAAGTTTTTGAAGAATTGTGGCAGCAAAGATCAAAAAGAGATAATTTGAAGAATTGCAGCTCAAGAATAATTTGAAGAGTTTTATTTACAACATCCTCAGGAAGCTCAAATGGAAGACACTTGAAGAAACTTGAAGTTCACAAGTGAAGATCAAGTTAGGGGAGGATTGTTGGGAAATATATTGTAAAAGACTTAATACTGGTAGTATAACAGTTAAGTCTGGTAGTATTAGTTAGTTCTGGCAGTACTAAGTTAAGTCTGGCAGTACTAATAAAGTTCGTCTGCGCGTTGGTCACTAAAGTTAGTACTGGTAGAGTAGCAGTACTATAGTTAGTACTGGTCGTATTTAGTTAAGTCTGTTTTAGTTAAGTCTGTTTATGTAACAGAATAGTAATAGTTATCTTAGAGATATCTTAGGAGATATCTTAGGAAAGGATATGCATTATCCTTTCACACGTTTTGTAAAGCCTTCTAGGGTTTCCTTGGTGTATAAAAGGAACCCTACGGCATAGAGTTATATATAACAAATAGAAGCATTGAAGCTTAATAGAAATCAATAGCAAAGTTATTATTATATTCTTCTTAATACTTGTGTTAAGATTCTGCATTAACACTTGATATTCATAGTCAGTGTCTCTCACATAGTTGATTTGGATTTATTCAAGTTAGCTATTGTCTTACAAAGGCTATATAGATCCAACACAAGGACCTACAGTAATTTTAGGAGGATTTGAGTCTTATTAAGCTTAGTTAAGCTCTTGAAAGCTTAACTAAGTGAATACTAGCTTATGAGTATAAATGACAGCTTAATGAGCTTATTTGAACATTAGAAAGCTTATTTAACAATACTGTTTATAAATGAAAACATGAAATGACAATTAAGCATTATGAAAATTAAGTTTATATTGATCTAACAAACAGATTACAAGCTAATGAAAAGAGAATTACATTGATTTTAAAAACACAATAAGCTAAATGACTTAAAGAGAAAAATACATTTAAAAAGCTAAATTAAATTCTACTCTAAAGCTAGACTAGATATATCACGTGTGAGTGAAATGAGGCCCTTTTATAAGCTTAAGAGGAAGGTTTTGAGTCTTGGACGCTCCTCCTTGATCTCTAATCCGGGCCCGTGAATATCTCTAATCATTGGATGCCCATTCTTAGTCGTTAGATTGGAATGATAGCACACGGATTGCCAAGCTGGCAATCCCATATCTTGGGAAGGTTGTGCTTCTTTTGCATTGTTTTTAGTGCAATTTTTCCATCTTTGGTGTGTTAATTTGTAGTCCACATGTCATTCCTTGTCAGAAGTAGCCAATCATATGTCTTTGATGACGCTTTGCTAAGCTGAGCTGGCACTTAGTACTAAGCATCTTTAAGGCCATGTCAACTGAGTAGGAGTGGGATTTTTACCCTTTAATTTGGTGCATGGTAAGATTGATGAAGATGGTGAATAGTAAAAGCCATTTGGCGCCCTTTTCTTTTTATCCGTTTGATTATTTGACCGAGCTAAAATGGGGCGTTGACTTGGGCTCGTATAAAGGGTTTGGGCTAAGGGTTTATGATTTGGGCTCGGTAAAGGGTAAAGGGTTTGGTTAATTATAAGACTTAACAACCGTTAGTCTTTTAATAATAAAGGACTAACGGTGTTATTGATTTAGGGTTTTTTTGTGAATTTGGTTTAACATTAAGGGTCATTTGGGTATTTTAAGGGTTTTGTTATTTTGTGGTTGACCAAGGGTTGACCAATGTTTGACTAAGGTTGACTTTGTTGACCATTTGCTAGAAAACTTCCGGCTCTTGTGCACTCTATCCGTCTCGTGTTTGTTTTTGCCTGTTTTTGGCTGTTTTCTTGTGATTTTTTCAATATTCGTACCTACACAATCACAAACAACAAAATACATAAATACAAGCATAATTTTGCATAATTTGATCATTTTAGGGTCATTTTTGATATAAAACAGATATATGATTTCTCACATATCACATGTTTCTAGTGGTTCTTTTCATAGTGCTTATTTTGCTTGGTTCGACAGCAACAAACTCTTTATCATTCTTTATTGAATATCGTATGACCCTGAATTTATTGGTTTTGCAAAGCTCGTCTTGGTCGCAGATGTTATGACGGCCGTGACCAAGTATCGGGGAACCTGTCTTATTAATAATCTCGTAGGTTTTATTTCCATTGTGTGTATCCAAGTGTGGTTCATAAAACCAATCTGAGTATGTCATATGGAAATTTTCATCATGCGGTTCATCGTGGAGGTCGCCAATCGCCCCTTTAGTACGTTCATTCACATAGAATTCCCATAGTCCGCATCTAGCGGTCTTGTCTATTTCCCAATGGTTGTCAAATTTTGATGTCAACCAATACAAGAATTCAAAGTAGTCTGTTCCATTTTCAAGATCGATAGGGGTTTTACTATTGCATGTTTTTGACAACGAATAATATTTATGAAAGAATTGTTCTTTTAGTTCATCCCAACTAATGGATGTTCCCCCAATTTCATCATTCCACCATTTTTTTGCATCATTGCTAAGGGAATTCGAGAATACGTGAACTCGGAGCCAGTTATATTTATATCGAGAATCTTGATCCATTCTGTGATTTCGACCACCCTTGCAATATGATCAATCGCGTCTCCTCCGTCCATGCCATTGAAAGCATTATCCCTTAGTATCTTTAAGAACTCGTCCCCAATTTTTAGTTCGTGTATTTTGTTAATCGGGGAGTTGGTATTCCCAAATTTCCCGTCCCTTGTGTTGTCGGTTCTTGACATTGTTTCCGAGATCCCTTTTTGCAGAATGGCTATCCTGAAACAGGTGAAAATAATCATTAGTATGTGTTTTTGACAGATGGAACACATAAAAAACCAAGAAAGATATAATGGTACTGTATCAGGTAACAGATACGCCGTATTCTATTGATTAGAATACATCGTATTAGTCTGTTGAATGGCAGTACGCCGTATTGAGTTCACTGAATACGCCGTAATGCTTGGAAAGACAAATACGCCGTTTAGACTACAAACCAATATGATGTCCTGATCAGAAGGTTAGATACGCTGTATCCAACTGGTGGATACGCCGTATCAGTTGATCAGTCAGAACATAATACTATTTAAACACAATTAAATGCAATAATTAAATCAAACAATTTAAATTACACAATTAAACTAAACAATTAGTAGTTAGAAGTCAGAATTAATAATTTTACACTAAACAAGTTAAAGGTTAGAAATACTAAAAAGAATAAAGATTAAACTAATCACTCCCCAGCAGCGGCGTAAAAAACCTTGATGTGTTATGTCATGTAGGTGTTAATTTCTATTATCAGGGTTTTACATTTATATTTAGCCGACTAACCTAGAGACAACACTTTAACGGGCAGAGTACCCGATCAAGATGTAGCTTCGCGGTAAGTAGGGTGTCGAACACTAAGAGTAAGAGTTAACCAATTATCCTATTAGTATTTATCTATTATATATTAATCTAATTACAAGTTAAACCTATGCTATATACGTTGTCTAATAAGATGGGGGGTTTTTAGCCTGAGAGACAGGCACAGGTTTATGGTGACAAATAACAATTCTAACCACAATACACACTAAAGCAAATAACACAATACAAGAGAGCGGTACGAGCCAAATAATAGAAAACTATATTAACCAAATTAATCCGATTAAATGTTGGTTTGATTAATTAGTGCAATGGCTTGCTTATCTCGAAGCGGTATATCATTCTTAAGACTTAGGCGGTACTTATTCCTAAGTCCTAGACATGAACAATCCTGTCACGATTAACGCATCCGCATAAAGCATCCTCTAGTTTAATTATAGTCTATCATAGGGAATTAAAGCAGTGGTGATCCTGTTAAGAACCTAGCCCATTGGGACTTTACCCACTTATTGATTGATGTTGAATTATACACCGGTAGTCCAACACCAAAATCAATTACCAATCAATTAAGAACAATACTGGTTGAACAATTATCGGGTCACCTGCCGGTCCAACTAAGCTCATAATCAAAGGGTTAAAGATAAGGTGTCATTTGTGATCCTATTGGTTCGGGCATATAAAACACAATATGGAGAGCTATCCCGGCATCTAGTTTACTGGTTAGGTCTCCCTAGACCCAGTTGAATCATAGGTCGCATGTACAAGCACATAAACAAGTATAAAGCGATAAACATAATTAAACAACAACGATAAATTAAGCAAAGCTGGATTAAAACAAATCAAACATTATAATCTTTATTAATATGGCTAATACCCGAGGGTATTAGCCCACAATCATGGTCATTATTACAAGCATGATCAAATAATTAAGAAAATCAAATGATTAAGAAAGTAAGAATTACACGATGTCTTCTATGGAATTATGATTGGTGCTCAACCTTGGCTGCTCTTCTTGGCTTGGGAAATTCGACTTTAGAAGTGTGTTATAGAGAGAATATGTTTTTGCACACTATAACTCATTTTTGAGCTTTGTATTTATAGTGTCTGAAAATCTTTGGATACGCCGTATCGAGGGTAGTGGATACGGCGTATAGGGTTAATTTCCTTGAAGTCAGCGATAAGATCAAATCAATCAAGATTAATTACCATCAATCACATTTAATACGAATCTTTGACTGATGAACAACTATGCATATGGCGTATAGAGAAGTAGTGGATACGCCGGATCGGGAATTGATCAATACGCGTTTCTTGTGATGAGCTGGCGCGGATACGCCATATCTTCCTTTTGGATACGGCGTATTGATGCAGTTTTAATACTTTCTTCAAATGTCTTCGTTTAAGCTCTAGAATTGTGCCTTTTTCCTTTTTCTTCACAAGTGACTCCATAATTACTGCAATAACAACTTTAAGCAATTAAGTACCAATATCTTGCAATAATTATATAAAAGTGGGCAAAATACTTGGGATAAATGATAGTAAAGTATGACGTTATTTGATGATATCAGTCATGATAACATGCATGACATGCATGACACACTATTAAATAATCAAGAGACTAACCTCTGAAAGAGAAATCAAATATTAAATGAGAAAAATAGGTATCAAAGATGCACTACTCTTCCTCCAAGCTTCAATAACTGCACAGGAATAAATGAAGATCAAAAGAGTAGAAAATTTATTTGCATTGAATATATATTATGACTACAACCTTTTATTAGTAACCCTAAAAATACAACCTCAATTTCACAGGTAAATTAAAAGAAGTATGAGAATATGACCATTAATCTCATCATTTAAGTTTTAAATTTTAAAATTTTATACTTATCTACTAAGTTTGTTATACTATGTGTTTTGCCGCCTAATTTGATATTTAAAAAACCAAATATGAATACAAATATAATTTTAAACTTATCATCAATTTAATCTATTATAATTCAAATTTTGTATTTCAAAAACTTTCTCCTCACCATAATTTTCTCCAAAAACTTATCTGAACCATTGGTTAATGATCATATCTTTTGGCAACTTGAACAATGTCAATTTTGGTCACTCTTTCATCTGATCAACGTCATGTTTTATAATCTTTTATGGATCATCTTAAAATGTATCTAAAACATATCAAAATGGGTCATTCTTTTTATGTTGAAAACATATTTTTTATTGCATTATGATCTAGAAATTGAATGTGCATAGAAGGGTTAGCATAAAAAATTAAACTTTAAAAAACAATACAAAGGTCATCATTAGTTGCTGTGGAAAACATGTTTTCACACACAATAGAACACAGTCACATCTGGGTTTTGGGTTCACATCAGCTGCTACTGTGGCGGATAGTTTGTGGCATTTTCTAACTAATATAGACATGTTAAAGGTAAACAAGGCTGTTGTTACATTTTTTTGTTATTGGTAACTGATATAGACAACTTAGTGTGTTCTATTTTTACCATTCACATAAAATAATGTACACATAAAATATGTTTTTGGTTCGGAGTTTATCAACAAAGAATAGAAGGGTCATGATTATCATTTGCAAACAGGAACACAAACAGAAATGAACTTTGAAGAAACTATAATACTTATGAAAAGAACATTATTTAGATAATAAAGGGAAATGGTATTGAAGAACACCTAAAAAGGATAAAAGGGTAAAACATACTACTAAAGCAGTATGTGTACATGACAAAAATAAAAAACAAAAGACTACTAAGATAGTAGCCTAACCATCCCTATGATGCTATCTAGAACTAAACCCAACCATCATCACTGTCTTCTTGGTCACTTTCATCTTCATCAAGGACTTCTTCTCGGTTACTTTCATCTTCATCATGGTCTTCTTCTTGGTCATTTGAATCTTCTTCAAGGTCTTCTTCTTAGTCACTTGAATCTTCATCAAATACACGACAAAACCTTGTTCTTCCTGTTATTTTGATTTGGTCCTTCTTCTTTCGTTTAAAAGGCGCCATTAGAATATCTTCATCATTAATTTCCTTCATAAGAAGTTAGAGTATGAGTCAATGCAGTATGTGGTCATAACAAAAGTAACATAGGATCAGAAATAAGTCTTTTTTTACTTACAGATTCTTGAAGTGTCAAGTTATTGATATCATCATATGCAACGACATGTGGTTCAGCTGTTGTTTCCTCAGTATTTGGGACATTAGCAGGTTCAACTTTATCTGGAAGAGTGATGTGTCATTCTATAGGTGTTATTTATTATTAATAGGGTTTTACATTTATATTTAGCCGACTAACCTAAAGACAACACTTTAATGGGCAGAGTACCCGGTCAAGATGTAGCTTCGCGGTAAGTAGGGTGTCAAACACTAAGAGTGAGAGTTACCGAATTATCCTATTGGTATTTATCTATTCTAGATTAGTCTAACTACTGGTTAAACCTATGCTATATACGTTGTCTAATAAGACAGGGGGGGTTAGCCTGAGAGACTGGCACAGGTTTATTGGAGACAAATAACAATTCTAAGCACAATACACACTAAAGCAAATAAACACAAGATAAGAGAGCGGTACGAGCCAAATAATAGAAAACTGTATTAACCATATTAAATCCGATTAAATGTTGGTTTAATTAATTAGTGCAATGGCTTGCTTATCTCGAAGCGGCATATCATTCTTAAGACTTAGGTGGTACTTCTTCCTAAGACCTAGACACGAACAATCCTGTCACGATTAACGCATCCGCATAAAGCATCCTCTAGTTTAATTATAATCTACCATAGGGAATTAAAGCAGTGGTGATCCTGCTAAGACCCTAGCCCATCGAGACTTTACCCACTTATTGCTTGATGTTGAATTATATACCGGTAGTCCACCACTAAAATCAATTACCAATTAATTAAGAACAATACTGGTTGAATAATTATCGGGTCACCTGCCGGTCCAACTAAGCTCATAATCAAAGGGTAAAGATAAGGTGTCATTTGTGATCCTATTGGTCCGGGCATATAAGACACAACATGGAGAGCTATCCCGGCGTCTAGTTTACTGGTTAGGTCTCCCTAGACCCAGTTGAATGATAGGTCGCATATACAAGCACATAAACAAGTATAAGGCGATAAACATAATTAAACAACAACGATAAATTAAGCAAAGCCGGATTAAAACAAACCAAACATTAAAATCTTCATTAATATGGCTAATACCCGAGGGTATTAGCCCACAATCATTGTCATTATTACAAGTGTGATCAAACAATTAAGAAAATTGAATGATTAAGAAAGTAAGAATTACACAATTTCTTCTATGGAATTAAGGTTGGTGCTAGACCTTGGCTACTCTTCTTGGCTTGAGAAATTCGACTTCAGAAGTGTTTTATACAGAGAATATGTTTTTGCACACTGAAACTCGTATTTGAGCCTCGTATTTATAGTGTCTGAAAATTCCCTCGATACGCCGTATAGAGAGAGATAGATACGGCGTATAGGGTTAATTTCCTTGAAGTTCGCGATAAGATTAAATCCATCAAGATTAATTACCATCAATCACATTAAACGCGAATCTTTGACTGATGAAAAGCTGTGCATACGGCGTATTGAAGAGTAGTCGAATCGAGAATTGATCAATACGCGTTCTTGTGATGAGCTGGCGCAGATACGCCGTATCTTCTTTCTGGATACGGTGTATTGATGTAGTTTTTAGACTTTCTTCAAATGTCTTCGTTTAAGCTCTAGAATTGCGCCTTTTTGCTTCTTCTTTAAAAGTGACTCCATAATTACTGCAATAATAAACTTTAAGCAATTAAGTATCAATATCTTGCAATAATTATATAAAAGTGGGTAAAATACATGGGATAAATGATAGTAAAGTATGACGTTATTTGATGATATCAAATATCCCCCCACTTGAATCCTACTTGTCCTCAAGTAGACTTTAGAAAGATTTTGAAAATGTATCCTAATCGAGGTTAAGGACTTTTCCGTTAAGTATTTTTTTTCTTTGTTCTAATCACCTGTACAAAACCAATCTCCTCACGAAATATGGAAATGAAATCACTCAAATAACTCAACTAATCTAGGGTGTATCATTTAGTGGTATGCTCATTAGCTCAGTCATGATTAGCTTCGTATCATAGGCTTGGCAAGGATACACATCTCCACCTCTAAAGCTAAGGAGTAACAAGTCAAAAGGTAAATTGGGTATTTATTAAAAGGCTCGGGTTTTAAATCATTTTCATTGAGATGAAGAATGATATAGGGTGTGGAGCTTCTGACTTTCACCAAAGGTCATCATCAAACAAAGCAGCTAAGACATGCATACACACCCAAATCCACGGGATAGACACACATGCTTGAACACATCCTCATTCGAGTAGATCCTAAGGTTAGTCATCAAGAAAGGGAAGTAAAATTGTTGTTAAATAAAAATCACAAAACAAATAGTTTAAAGCCAACAAATAAGGTCCGGTTGCTAGTAACTTTCCTCGACTGTCCCATGATGAAGACTCAAACAAACGCCTCGATCATAGAAATGACAAAGACAACCTAAGTTGACGTTCCCATAACGGTCAACTTCCCTTACATCCTGAACTTTACATACTTTTATAAAGAAAGTGGTGATATCGGCCACTTTTTACAAAACTTTACATCATTGATTTTTGCGCGTATCAATGAATAATCGATCCTTACAAATAATATCTTCGGTATATGCTTAATGAAGCGAATATCTTTTCATCATTTTTTTGCTTGCCAATACATCATAAATCTCAGTGTAATTCACCATCTTCACTATCATCATCTGTCCGGTTGATTCTTCCTTTTAACTTTTCTTCTTTGGACATGATACATAATTTCAAAATACACGAGCTACAAACATCCCCATTGCATTGTGCAATTTTCCCGACCATTACATAGATAGAGAAATTTTCACTCTGACGCAGGAACTATAAAACTTTACACAAAAGCAACTAGCAACATTGATCAAATAGGCTTTAATCCGCACGGTAGGCTAAGGTGTAAAGGCGAAATGAAACAATTTTTTATTGGTGTGGAAAAAGAAAGGAATGGCTCAGTTTCTAACATTAAAATTTTCATTAATATGGCTAATACCCGAGGGTATTAGGCCACAATCATTGTCATTATTACAAGCGTGATTAAACTATTAAGAAAATCGAATGATTAAGAAAGTAAGAATTACACGATGTCTTCTTTGGAATTAAGGTTGGTGCTCGACCTTGGCCACTCTTCTTGGCTTGAGAAATTCGACTTCAGAAGTGTTTTATACAGAGAATATGTTTTTGCACACTGATACTCGTATTTGTGTCTCGTATTTATAGTGTCTAAAAATGCCCTCGATACGCCGTATAAAGAGAGATGGATACGGCGTATAGGGTTAATTTCCTTGAAGTCCCCGATAAGATCAAATCAATCAAGATTAATTACCATCAATCACATTAAATCCGAATCTTTGACTGATGAACAGCTGTGCATATGGCGTATTGAAGAGTAGTGGATACGCCAGATCGGGAATTGATCAATACGCGTTCTTGTGATGAGCTGGCGCAGATAGGCCGTATCTTCTTTCTGGATACGGCGTATTGATGCAGTTTTTATACTTTCTTCAAATGTCTTTGTTTAAGCTCTAGAATTGCTCCTTTTTGCTTCTTCTTCACAAGTGACTCCATAATTACTGCAATAATAAACTTTAAGCAATTAACTACCAATATCTTGCAATAATTATATAAAAGTGGGTAAAATACATGGGATAATTGATAGTAAAGTATGACGTTATTTGATGATATCAAAGAGCATCAACATCGATGACATCACTCCATTTCCTAGTTCTGTGGTTGTCTTCACGTTTACATTTTTTGGTTGCTTCATTGTTGTTCGCGAAAGGTAGTGCCTGCTAGTGATTGTTTGCCATGTTTCTTGGAGTGAAATTATTAGAATTATAAAAAGAAGGGGCGCTGGTGAGAATAATGATGTGTACTGTGAATAATTTGATGTACACATGCTTGTCTAACGAAATTGATGAGAAAGTGAAACGTGCGCCTATGTTCTTGGAAGAGTACACATATGTTTTTTGATGACGAACATGTCTATATTGAATAAGATACATTTGTAATTGATCTGAATTTTATTTTATATCAAGTTTATTATCTTGATTTTGGTATGTTATAAATTTTGCGTTTACATTTAAATATGTATGTATTTTTGTTATAAATTTCAAATATTAATGAATGTACATAAGATACATATGTGCAATTATCATTTTAAGAAAAACAAGTTTGACATGTAAACAATTGTACGCAAAAAACATACGTAAAATTACAATATTCAAAAAACATATATGCACTTTGTTTTTTTCGAAAACATGTATGCAGAAAAATTTAAAATAAACTTTTTTTTTATTTTGAAAATTTAAACAATTAAAATATGTTTTTTTACAAAAAAAATCATCAAATAGAAAAGTGAAAAAGTGTTTTACTATTATGCCCTTTTGAGTTAAATAAAAAGATTTAATAATACTAAATTCTCATTGGTCTAAAGTGGTTCTGTAAGTTCAGTACAAAAATACTATTCTGCATTGAACGTGCCTCTAGCCTCATATGATTTCTAAAAAGCCAAGTGCTATAAATGGGACCTAAATATCAAGCATCCTGACATTATAATACTACACATTTGTCAAGTTATACGACGTCGTTTTTGACTTGTTATAGTGCTTACGATGAACAATGCTACAGTGTCTGGCCCACTAGGCTCCCATTTTGGGCGGGCCCATTTGGTTGTTTTTTTTAAATATGCAATATAAAAAAAAAATACTCGGCACAAAATAAAAATAAAAAAATTACAAAAGTACTTGTGGAAAACTAGAAGGGGGGTTGAATAGTTTACCGCTTTTTAATTTAAGGTTTTAAAGTGTTTGTAAAAATTCTAGATTCGACTTTATGTGAATTCAACTCTTGCACAATATAAACAATATACTTATCTAAACAATTAATAAGATAGTATGAGAAAATAATGCAAGACAAGAAATAAGAGTAAGAACAATCAAACCACAACGCGAGGATTTATAGTGGTTCGGTAACGAAGCACCTCTTCGCCCTACTCCACTCCCCGAGCACCTAACTCGAGAGTTTTCTTCACTATGTCAACAAGCTCCCTTATGGCGGAGAAAACCGTACACAACGTTACTTACTCCAATTAACGACACAAAGCTAAATGTCGAGTTCTAATCTTAGCTAGAACCAATCTATCACAACACAACTTTACAACTTGTTCACGACTTCACTACACAACTTAGCTTCACGACTTGATCATGACTACACAACTTCTTCACACCTTAGTTTTCTTCACACCACAACTTCACCAAGCCACTACTATAATCACACCTAACTAACACTACTAGGCAAGATCACCAAGATCCAAGTATACTTACAACTATCACCAAGATCTAACAACTACACAACTTTACAAGATTTACAAATGATTTACAAGTTATGATATAGATGCAATAAGATAGCAACAACACACAAAGGTGTAATACTTCTTCACTTGATGATGGAAGTATTCTTCTCTTACACTTGAGGGATTGAGCTTGGATTACTTAGAAACAAAGCTTTATGATTAAATGATCAAAGAATTTAAGTGATATGTGTGTTGGGTTTTAGAAGACTCTACAACTTAGTGCTGCTAGTTCTACATTAATACTGCTAGTGAAGACTTAGTGCTGCTGATAAAGATTGAAGAAAATAGACTAAGTCATTAGTGCTGTTAGCGTATAGTTAGTACTGTCAGTACAATGTTAGTACTGCTAGTATAATTAGTGCTGTTAGTTAAGAGTTTGTACTATTAATATAGTTAGTACTGCTTATGTGATATGCATGAACTATATTAGGAATAGATATGCATGATCACTTAACGCGTTTTGTAAGCCTATTAGGGTTTCCTTGGTGTATAAAAGGAACTCATACGGCATAGTTAGAGAGATCAATCTAGTAATAGCTGTTAGGCAAAACATATAGTTGTTTTGTGAATTATTCAATATAGTGAAAGTTTTGTGAAAGCTTTTGTGATACTGTTTCATTGATCTTATTGTTCTTCTGAATATATAAAGATTAATTCCGCATAATCTTTATATATAGTTTACAAGGTTTCTGTTCTAGTTGTTTTAGATTTATCTAAGATAACTAAAGCCTTAACAAGCTAGTCAAGATCTAAAGGGGAACAACAAGTGGCATCAGAGCTTGTGTTCTAAAACCTTGATCAAGAAGAACTCTTTACTAATACAAAAAGATAGATCTAGAAACAAACCAAAACAATGCTTTGGCAAAGTTACCTCTTCTGAAACAAGGTGACTATGAGATGTGGAAGATCATGATAGAGCAATTCTTTCAAATTCAAGATTATGCTCTTTGGGAGGTTATAGAGAATGGAAATTCTTTCAAACCCATAACACGAACAACAACAAATGAAGATGGTACCTCTACATCAAGCTCTAACTCAAGCTTACAGAATGTGGCCTTTGTCTCTACTCCTAGCAGTACCAATGATGTTAATACTGCTAGTGTTCAGGTTAGTACTGTTAGTACACCTGTTAGTACTGCCAGTTCTAATTTTGCTAACTTAAGTGATGCAACAGTCTATGCTTTTCTGGCCAATCAACCTGATGGATCTCAAATAGTCCATGAAGATCTAGAACAGATTCATGAAGATAATCTTGAAGAAATGGATCTAAAGTGGCAACTAGCATTACTTAGTATAAGGGCAAGGAAATATTACCAAAGAACTGGTAAGAAGATCACCATAAATGGGAGTGATGTGGCTGGATATGACAAGTCAAAAGTAGAATGCTTCAATTATCATAAGATAGGGCATTTTGCTAGGGAATCTAGAGGTCCAAGGAATCATGACAACAGGCAAAGGAATCAAGACAACAGGAACTAGAGTCAGGATAGCTCTAAAAGGACAGTGAATGTAAAAGATACTTCTCCCACAGCAATGATAGCTATTGATGGAGTAGGTTTTGATTGGAGCTTTATGGCTGATGAGGGGGTTCCTACTAACATGGCTCTCATGACTTTCTCAGATTCAGAGGTACTCAATGACAGAACTTGTTCTAACTCTTGTCTTAAAAACTATGAAACTCTTAAAAATCAGTATGATAATTTAAGAATAAAGTTCAATAAGTCCGAGTTTGATCTAGCAAACTATAAAAGAGGTCTAGCTTCTGTGGAAGAACAACTAGTTTTCTACAAGAAAAATGAGGTTGTATTTTATGATCAAGTTGTTGTTTTGAAAAGAGATGCCTCATTTAAGGACTCAGAAACCAATGCTCTTAAAATACAGATAGAAAATCTTAAGAAAGAAAAAGAGAGCAATCTGTTTAAAATTAATTCATATGAAAATGCTTCTAAGAGCTTAGGTACATTGCTAGAGAGTCAAATAACAGATAACAGTTGAAAAGGTGTAGGGTTTGATAATTATAATGATGTTGCACCTCCACCTACAGGCTTATTTGCACCTCTAACTATTGAATTGTCAAATTTTGGCCTCAAGGAGTTTCAATAGCCTGAATTTGAATATGGTGTTAAGGCTAATAAAAGTGCTAGTGAAAATTTCTCTAATGAGACTAAGAAATATTCAGATGCCCCAATAATTGAAGAATGGGTGTTTGACAGTGATGAGGATGAGTCTAAGTTTAGGGAGATTGAAAATGTTTAAACAAAACCTAAGCAAGCAAATGGACCTAGGAAAATTAGTGAAATCCCTAGGAATAATAGTACAAACTGGAATAAACCAATGTCTAAGAAATTAGGAGTTGGATTTTAGTTTACACCTAAAGCTTGTTTTGTGTGTGGGAGTTTTAACCATCTAATTAAAGACTGTGATTTTCATGATAAAAGGATGGTACAAAACTTGTTTTGAACAATGTGAAAAAGGGAACTGGTCAAAGGGAAGTTAGACCAGTTTGGAATAATGCTTTGAGGACTAATCATCAAAATTTCTCTAATTCTAGGAGGAATTTTGCTCCAACAGTAGTTTTAACCAAGTCTGGACTAGTACCAATTAGTATTGCTAGACAAAGCTCTTCAAGAGCAGCAGTACCTGTTAGTACTGCCAGGCCTATTAATTCTACTGGTCCTAAAACCTTTGTGAATGTTGCAAAATTTAGACCAAATGTTCCTCAAAAGTCACATTCACCTCCTAAAAGACCCTTTTACCAACAAACAGTACTTAAAAACAGAATTTTAAACAATAAAGTTAATACTGCTAAAATAAATTTTGTTAATACTGCTAAAGGAAAAAGTGTGTCAAGTACTGTTAGGAAACAAAGGGTTAACGCTGTTAAGTCCTCAGCATGCTGGGTTTGGAGACCAAAAGTAAATGTAGTTGATCATGTCTCCAAAAACAGTGGATCATACATTTGTAAGCATTTTGACTATGTTGATCCAACAGGCAGACTCAAGTCAGTAATGGCTTGGGTCCCCAAGAGAAACTAATTCTCTTATGTTTGATATGCAGGGTGATCCACATGTTACTTTAAAAGATATAGGAATTTTTAATAATGGGTGCTCCAGGCATATGACAGGAAACAAGTCCTATCTCACAGATTATCAAGATCATGATGGAGGATTTGTTGCATTTACAAGCAGTTCTAAGGGAGGTAAAATAACAAGAAAAGGTAGAATTAAAACTAAACATTTAGACTTTGAATATGTGTACTTTGTGAAAGAACTTAAGTTTAACCTTTTTAGTGTCTCACAGATGTGTGACATGAAGAATAGTGTTCTTTTCACTAAAACTGAATGTCTTATTCTTTCTCCTAATTTTAAGCTACCTGATGAAAATCAAGTGATGCTTAAGATTCCTAGGAAAGATAATATGTACAGTTTTGACCTAAAGAACATTGTTCCTTCAAAAGGTTTAACCTGTTTGTTTGCAAAGGCCACAAATGATGAGTCTAAAATGTGGCATAGGAGGCTTGGTCATATAAACTTTAAAACAATAAATAAACTTGTGAAGGGAAATCTTGTTAGAGGATTACCTTCAAAGCTTTTTTAAAATGACCACACTTGTGTTGCTTGTCAGAAAGGAAAGCAACACAAGGCCTCCTGTAAGACAAAGCTTGTGAATTCTATCAGTACACCTTTACAAATCTTGCATATAGACTTATTTAGACCTACATTTGTAAAGATTATCATGGGTAAAATGTATTGCTTAGTAGTCACAAATGACTATAGCAGATTTAGTTGGGTTTTCTTCTTAGCTAAAAAGGATGAGACTAGTTCAATCCTTAAAAACATTATAACAGGCATAGAAAACCAGTTAAATCACAAAGTTAAAATCATCAGATGTGACAATGGGACTAAGTTTAAGAATTATGAAATGAATCAGTTCTGTGGGATCAAAGGGATTAAAAGGGAATTTAGTAATGCCAGTACTCCACAACAAAATAGAGTTGCTGAAAGAAAGAATAGGACTCTCATAGAGGCATCTAGAACTATGTTGGCGGATTCATTATTACCTATACCATTTTGGGCTAAAGCAGTTAATATTGTTTGTTATGTACAGAACAGGGTATTAGTGACTAAACCTCATAATAAGACACCTTATGAACTCTTAATTGGTAGAACACCTATTATAAGTTTTATGAGACCTTTTGGCTGTCTAGTTACTATTCTTAACACCCTTGATCACCTAGGCAAGTTTGATGGTAAGGCTGATGAGGGATTCCTAGTTGGTTACTCTATAAATAGCAAGGCTTTTAGAGTATTCAATAGTAGGACTAGGAAGGTAGAAGAAAACCTGCATGTAAACTTTCTTGAAAATAAACCAAATGTTGCAGGAAGTGGACCATAATGGCTGTTTGATATTGATACTCTAACAAATACTATGAATTATCAACCAGTCAGTGCAGGAAATAGAACTAATGCTAATGCAGGTTTAGAGACTAATTCTGATGCAGGACAAGCTAGAAAAGAGAAAACACCTAATCAAGAATACATTCTATTACCATTGCTGCATACAAGTTCCTATGTTTCTTCAAGTTTTGAGGAAGACGAGTCCTCACCTAATGATGATACTAGAAAGAAGAATAAGGTAAAGGATCCAACAAATGCCATGAAGGGTCTAGGGGAGGTCACTCACACTAACAGTACTAACAGACTTAATACTGTTAGTTCATCCTTCTCAACTGAGGATCATGAACGACCAAAAGAGCAAAGGAATGAGTATGAAAGTTTATTTGAACAAGACAAGGAGGACAACAATTCCTACAGGGTTTTTACTCCTATTAATGCTGCTGCTCCTTCCAATGCTGATGATCCTATTGATCCTCTCATCCATTTTGGAAATGATTATGATGATGAAGATGTGGGTGCAGAGGCTAACATGAACAACTTGGAAACAGCCATAGGTGTCAGTCCTATTCCCACAACCAGAATTGATAAGGATCATCCTAAAGCTCAAATTATTGGAGAAGTGGACTCTGCAGTTTAGACAAGAAGAATGCACAAGCAGCATGAAGTTGGTTTGATTACATTCATAAACAAGCAGAGAAGAGCAAATCACAAAGATTACCAAAACTGTCTATTTGATTGTTTTCTCTCTCAGATAGAACCAAAGAAGGTAACTCAGGCTTTGGATGAAGAAAGCTGGGTAGAAGCTATGCAAGAAGAGCTTTTCTAGTTCAAACTATTGAATGTTTAGACACTGGTGGATTTACCTTATGGTAAGAAGGCCATTGGCACTAAGCGGGTCTTCAGAAACAAAAAGGATTAGAGAGGGATTGTGGTTAGAAATAAAGCTAGACTGGTAGCACAGGGTTTTAGACAAGAAGAAGGCATAGACTATGATGAGGTTTTTGCTCCTGTTGCTAGGATTAAAGCAATAAGGTTATTTTTTGGCCTATGCATCATATATGGACTTCACTGTATACCAGATAGATGTAAAGAGTGCTTTTCTGTATGGCACTATAGAAGAGGAGGTATATGTTAGCCAACCTCCAGGTTTTGTAGATCCAGCATTTCCAGATAAAGTATACAAAGTAGAGAAAGCTCTATATGGTCTTCATCAAGCTCCTAAAGCTTGGTATGAGACTTTATCTACCTACTTAATTAATAATGGATTCAGAAGAGGGACAATTGATAAGACTTTATTCATCAAGAAGATTAAGAATGACATTCTACTTGTTCAAGTATATGTAGATGATATCATTTTTGGATCAACAAAGAAGTCTTTGAGTACTAAATTTGAGCAGCTTATGCATAAAAGATTTCAGATGAGCTCCATGGGGGAACTCACTTTCTTTTTAGGAATGCAAGTTGAGCAGAGAGCAGATGTCATATTTCTCTGTCAAGACAAATATGTTTATGACATCTTGAAGAAGTTTGGTTATTCAAGTGTGAAGACTGCAAGCACTCTAATGGAGACATACAAGCCATTGACAAAGGATGAAAATGGAACAGATGTTGATGTTTATTTATATAGATCCATGATTGGATCATTGATATACTTAACATCTTCTAGGCCAGACATCATGTTTGTTGTGTGTGCATGTTCAAGATTTCAAGTTCAACCAAAAGCTTCTTATATGCATGCAGTAAAGAGAATTTTTAGATATCTTAAGGGTCAACCCATTTTGGGCCTTTTATATCCTAAAGATTCACCTTTGGAGTTGATAGCTTATTCTGAGAGTAATTATGTAGGTGCAAGTCTTGATAGAAAATCCATCACAGGAGGTTGTCAGTTCCTAGGTTGCAGATTAGTCTCTTGGCAATGTAAGAAACAAACCATTGTGGCTAATTCTACAACTGAAGCAGAATATATTGATGCTTCTAACTATTATGCACAGGTTCTTTGGCTCCAAAATCAATTACTTGATTATGGATACACCTTTATGAAGACTAAGATTCATGTGGATAATGAAAGTGCAATCTATGTTGTGAAGAATCTTGTCTCTCACTCAAAGACCAAGCATATTGAAATAAGGTATCACTACATAAGAGATTCCTATAAGAAAAAATTAATTGAAATGGTCAAGATACATACAGAATACAATGTTGTGGATCTACTTACTAAGGCCTTTGATGTGACTAGGTTTAAGTTTTTAATTATAAGCATTGGTATGCTTAATCCTTAGAGCATGGATTAAGGGGAGGTTTGATGTGTATAAATGGTGTTTAAGTTAGTTAGAATATCATTTATACTACTAAGCTTAGTTAATACTGCTGGGTAAAACTTTGTACTGCTAGTACAAAAGTTAGTGCTGCTAGGTTCAGTTAGTGTTGCTATGTATATATGTATTGGTGTAGATGATAAAAGTTATATTTGAAGGTAGGATATCTGGGTTTAAGTGTATAAATGCAGCGGATTATACATTGTGAATGCTTGGATTAAAGTGCAAGAGCTGTCAAATGCCAGTTTGGTTAATACTGCCAGGCTAATACTTGGTACTGCTAGACTTGGTTAGTTCTTCTCAAAAGGTGTTTCACAATGGTTATGATGCTTAAACTGAGTTAATGATGCAGTGAAGATTGAATTTAAGGGTTCTAAATGATAGCTAAAAGGTTAGTGCTGCCAGGCAAAGTTAGTGCTGCTAGGCAAAAACTTTGTGCTGTTTGTTACCGTTAGTACTGTTTGATAGCATAACTAACTTCCACTATTTAATTATAACCGTTGAGATATTTCTGCCAAGCAACTTACATATAGGGGTCTATGAATTGAAAATTCTTGATCTTTCCTTTTATAATACTCTTTCCTTAAGATAAACGATCAAGTTTATTTAGTCGGTCATCTCTAACCCTGAAGCAAACCTTTATAAAATCTCAATTACCTTTAGCATTCCCACTTATTCACACAATCGCTCTTAAAACCAGAACCTCTTTCAATTATTAATCACAGATATGGAGTTTGTTGATCAGCATAACATGGTCGCATGTTTAGAAAAGACAGATGCTAATGCCGATTTTCATCAGATAGTGGACTTCCTCTCTTCTAGTTATGTTCATCATTCTCTTACTGTAAGTCCCGTTATCTATGCTTCCTATATTGAACAGTTTTGGAACACTGCTAGTTCCAAAACAGTCAATGATGAGAAGCAAATTCATGCTACTGTAAATAGCAAGGCAATAGTAGTAACAAAAGGATCAATAAGAAATTCTCTTCTTTTTAATGATGCTGATGGTACTCCTTGCCTCACAAATGAAGTGATTTTTCAAAATCTTGCATTGATGGGGTATGAGGGAGACTTTAATAAGCTAACTTTTCAAAAAGCCCTCTTTTCTCCTTAGTGGAATTATCTCATACATACCATACTTTATTGCTTAAGCTCAAAATCAACAAGCTGGAATGAGTTTTCAACAAATATTGCTTCAGCTATTATCTATTTAGCAACAAATGCTAAGTTTAACTTTTCTAAACTTGTTTTTAATGGTATGTTGAGGAACTTAGATAATACTAAAAAGAAATTTCTTATGTATCCAAGATTTTTAATGGTGTTTTTGAATGATAAAATTAAGCTTGGTGAACCTTTCAATGATGTTTATCCCACACCAGCTCACACTCAAAAGGTTTTCTCAAACATGGCTAGAAAAAGTGCAAAGTTTTCAGAAAAATCACTCCTCTCTTTGATAATATGTTGGTGCCACACCAAGCATCTGAGGGTGAAGGTTCAGAACCACCAACTGAATCCCAACCCACGCCCTCTCCTGCTCACCCTAGTATAGAAGACCAACCCTCTATACCTGAGTCGTCATCTACCCATGACACCACCCAAGACTCTAGGGACTCTTTAAAGGGAACACATGGGAATGATGGGGATCAGATTCAGACATCCCATGATAGTCCTCTTTCAGGTGGTCAAGCATCTGATAGAGCTGAGGGTGCCCTGAATCTACCGGAATTATTTGAGTTATGCACTAATTTGTCCAACAGGGTTCTTATTTTGGAGACTGCTAAGGAGGCTCAAGCTGCAGAAATTCTTAAGTTGAAGAAAAGAATCAAAAAGTCAAAGCAGAAGAGTAAGCCAGTCATCTCACACAACAAAACCTGGTTAAGAAGTGTGCAGAGATTATCCATGAAGAAGAGATTTGGAAAGAAGGAGTCTGTATCCAAACAGGGGAGGAAAAAGGCCAAACCTAAATCAACTTTGGATGACAGTACTACCTTTGATGATCTTGATGTTGATCATGGCATAGACTACATGGAAACTAAGGAAGATATAGGTGAGAGGAAGCAAAGTGATGAAACTGAGGAGGTTAACCTGACTGCTAATACTAAAAAAGTTATTGAAGACAAGGGCAGTGGTGAGAAAGGAGGAAGCACTGAAGAACTAGTTAGTACTGTTGTGCCTAAAACAGTTAGTACTGCTAGGCTAATGCTGCCAGGCCAGATGATAGTGTTGTTGAGCCTGAAATTCCTCCTACAACAACAAGTTTCTTTGATGATGAAGACATCACCATGGCTCAAACTTTGATCAAGATGAAGGAAGAAAAAGCCAAAGAAAAAGGGGTGACAATTAAAGACACTGAAGATACTGATAGACTAAGAACTACAACTAAAAGATCAGTCTTAACTTTGAAACCACTTCCAAAGATTGATCCTAAAGACAAAGGTAAGAAAGTTCTTGAGGAAAAAGCTGAATCAGAAGGTGTAAATGAAGCTGAAAGAAAATTTTCTCAACTTGAAAGGGATGCAGAGATTGCAAGAAAGCTTAATGAAGATATGCAAGTAGAGTTAGAAAGAGAAAGAATTGAGCAAGAGGAAGCTACTAAGGCTGCACTAATAAGGGATTATGATGACATCCAGGATAGAATTGAGGCTGATAGAATTCTAGCTGCAAGACTTCAAGAGGAAGAAAGGGAAAGTTTTACTGTAAACAAAGAGCCAAGTTTCTTTATGATACAATTGCTGCACAAAGGAGATTTCTTGCTCAACAAAGATATGCTGATATCAGAAGAAGACCACCTATAAAAAATCAGTTAAGAAATCAAATGATGACTTACTTGAAGCATGTAAGAAACTTCAAACATGCTGATTTAAATAGAAAGAAATTTGAAGAAATTCAAACTTTGTATGAAAGACAGAAGAAGTTTGATCAAGATTTTGTGCCTATTAGATCTGTTGAAGATAAGAAGATGATTGATAAGATAAATAAGAAAGCAGCTGGTATGGATGAGAAAGAGGTTCCTAAAGAACCTGAAAGCACTAAGGTTAAAAGTAAGTTGGAAAGATATAAAGAGAATATTAGGAAAAGATCGGGTAGGAGACTGAAGATGAAAGCTACAAAGAAGTCTAAAAGGCAAAAGACTGATTATGATCTTGAAGAAGAGGAGAAACTAAGAGCTTCTCTAAAGATAGTTCCTGATGAAGATAAAGAGATTGATTATGAAGTTATGGGCACAAGGTATCCAATTATTAATTGGGAATCTACATTTTATCATAATGATAGATATGGAGTGCCTCATGACTACTATAGAGTGTTTAGAGCTAATGGAAGTTCAAGATATATCAAGAATTTTACTAAAATGGTTTCAAGATTTGATAGATTGGACTTCATAGAGCTACATAGTTTAGTGATGCAGAGATTTTCAACAACAACTCCTGAAGGAATTGATTTAGTTCTCTGGGGAGACTTAAGGATTATGTTTGAAGAAACTTCAAAAGATGATCTTTGGAAGAATCAAGAAAAGTGGATTCTTAAGAGTTGGAACTTCTATGAAAACTATAGAGTTCATATCTTGGCATTAGAAGATGATACTGAAATTCACATGCTTGTAGAAAGAAGATATCCACTTACAACAGAAACTCTTGAAAGGATGTTGGAGTTAAGAATAGTAGCTGAGTCTGAAAGTAAAGCTGTGTTTGATCTGCTTAGATTCATTCAAAAGCAAATTGATGAATCTAGAATCCATGATGGAGGAGAGGGGGATTTGTAAGTGTTGGTTCTATAACTAAACAACAAATGGTTATCATTTCACCATGTCTAATAGACATCAAGAACTGGTTAGTCCATAAGCAAACGGCTTATGGTAAAGACTTCTCAAATCCGTTTATGGCTGACAGTTTACCAAAAACTGTATGGTAATCAACTCACCATGCATCACAGTAAAGAGTTGGCTAGTCTAAAGCAAACGACTTTTGGTAAAGATAAATCAAATCCGTTGATAGTTGATAGTTTACTAAAAACTATATGGTTATCAATGAACCATGTTATTTCAATAAAGCATTAGCTATTCCAGAGCAAACGGCTACTGGTAAAGAAATATCAAATCTGTTTTTGGCTGGTAGTTTGCCAAAAACTACAAAGTGTGATGTGTTGCTGAAAAGATAACAAAGACTGGAAGCTCATGTAAGTTAAAGACTGCAAAAGAATTCAAGATCATCAAAGAGAAATTTAAGAAGTTGTAATGTGTTTGGATACATCCTTCTAGTGTTCAAGAAGCTTAAACTGAAGAAACATGAAGTTTAACAAGTTAAAAATCATGTTTAGGGGAGGATTGTTAGGTTTTAGAAGACTCTACAACTTAGTGCTGCTAGTTCTACATTAATACTACTAGTGAAGACTTAGTGCTGCTGATAAAGATTGAAGAAAATAGACTAAGTCATTAGTGCTGTTAGGGTATAGTTAGTACTGTCAGTACAATGTTAGTACTGCTAGTATAATTAGTATTGTTAGTTAAGAGTTTGTACTGTTAATATAGTTAGTACTGCTTAAGTGATATGCATGAGTTATATTAGGAATAGATATGCATGATCACTTAACGCGTTTTGTAAGCCTATTAGGGTTTCCTTGGTGTATAAAAGGAACTCATACGGCATAGTTAGAGAGATCAATCTAGTAATAGCTGTTAGGCAAAACATATAGTTGTTTTGTGAATTATTCAATATAGTGAAAGTTTTATGAAAGCTTTTGTGATACTGTTTCATTGATCTTATTGTTCTTCTAAATATATAAAGATTAATTCCGCATAATCTTTATATATAGTTTACAAGGTTTCTGTTCTAGTTGTTTTAGATTTATCTAAGATAACTAAAGCCTTAACAAGCTAGTCAAGATCTAAAGGGGAACAACAATGTGTGGGCTATTTTAGAACAGAAAGAATGAGTGCAAAAGGTGAGAGAAAAGTGGGAGAAAATCTAGTATTTATAGGACAAACTAGGGGAGCGTCTACCTTGGGGCGGTCCCCTTAAATAGGTGGGCGGTCCCCTTAATTTTAAGGGGGCCGCCCGTGTATTTAAGGAGGCCGCCCTAGACTAGGGCCTCCCCAGTTTTTCTTTTGTGTAGGGGGGGTTTTCTAGAACTTTTCTAGCCATTTTAGTTCCGAAAATTTGAATTTTAAAATGTTTATTTTGAATAAAACATTTCTTTAATTGTATAAAATGTTTTGTAAGTTTATAAAAATGTTTACAACATTTTATAAAAGTGTGAGGTTGAATAAAAATTTCCTTTGATCATAAAATACATGAAGCATTTATTTATTCATACCTTTAAGTGATATAATTTTCGAAATGAAAATTTACTACTAATTACTTGTTTACGTTTAATTTTACATTGAACGTTTTTATATTTTGTGATTATCAAAACGTAAAGATGTGAAAATATTAGTAATGTTTTTAGGCATTGTATTTTTTCAACAATCTCTCCCTTTTTGATGATTATAAAATTTAAACTCATTAAATGTAAAATTATTTTTTAAACAAGTATTTAGTAAGTTTCATGTCATTTCTCCCCCTTTTTGTAGAATCAAAAAAACATCGTCGAGAATTGCTAGTTAAATCTATGGAATAAATGCTCCCCTCATTCGAGGGTACCAAGGAATCGAGCTATGGTTTCTTGGCTACAAAAACGAGTTAGAACAATACAAATATTTCTAACATGTAGCAAGAAGGAAGGAAAAAATATGACAAGTGCAAGCAAACATCAAAGCAAAGTATACTTCATTTATTTAAGACAATGTGTGTGAACAACACACAAGCATACATAAACAAATATGCTTTAGAAGTATATTAATACATAAAGAAAAATCCTAAATAGCCAAATAAGGATTTTGACTTGCTTGTGATACAAAAGGGTTTGACGATTATTTGAAGGCATATTACGAGATTAGTTGGTTTGAGATTTTGGAACGGAGGCGGTTGTGGAAGGGTAATCTCTTTAAACTCTAGGTGGTGGATGTGGTCGAGTGAGGAGGAATTCAATCCAATTGATATCCTCACTTAAAGCAAGAAATTGTATTTGGGTAAAGATGCAACAAGGGCAATACCCAACATGGGTTTCAACTTGGTTGATGTTGAGAGTGTGTGGTAGGTTTAGAGAGGAAGGTAGTGAGGGAATGTTGTTTTGTTGTTGAGAGAGATGCATGGCTAAAAGGTTCGATAGGTCTTGTAGTTGATTAATGTCATCAACTAGGCTTTCTTTACTTGGAGATAGAGGTGGTGTGTGTTGAGTTTGGTTGTCACATTGAGGTGGAGCTTGAGTGTGAGTAACATGTGAATTGATGGGTGAGATGGGAAATGGAGGATGTGAGATAACATGTGGTGATGTGGGAGTGTCCTTAATGTAAGGATTTAGTAATGCTTGATTGGGGTGATTGTTTTCTTGAGATGGTTCATGATGAGGAGTGAGTGGTTTTGGCATTGGTGTAGGTAAGTTTGTATTGATCCCATTGGATGTGTTGCATGGGTTTAGTTTCTTCCTCCAAATGGGTTTCACAATTTGGCTACCCTTGATGGTTTGGATGTGGGTTTGTTAGGAGATGTCATTGGTGAGGATGATTGTGATGATGATGGTTGAGAATGTATTTATAGTGGAGGAAAGGTTCAAATTAGGAATAATGATCATTTAAAGGATCAAATCCAAGAAATGTTTATGAATTTAGAGAAACGATAGCTAAGTCTAGAGGGTATTTGGTTAAAGGGGGTGAAAATACTATTTTACCCGTGTTTCACTACTACAAAAAAGCCATAGAAACTGGTCAAAATAGCCCATATAGAGTGGTTTTAGAACCACTCTCCAAGGGGGGTATCTCCATGATCAAAACATATGAAAACCGGTTACGCAACCAGTCTCTATAAGAAGATTCAACACCGGTTCTCTCCTTAAAAAATAGTCTCCTTAACAATTGGTCTCCATACTTGTTATCCCGAAACATGTCTTTATAACAACATCCAACTGGTCTTTATATAGATTAAAAAGATATGTTTTTATCTCAAAACCTGTCTTTTTATTAATCATTTAAAAAAAATTTGGAATTCTTTAATAAATTCCAAAATTTACAAATTTAACCCACCAAAATAAAGAAATATAAATACAACAAATATATATAAAATGATTTAGATGGACCAAAAATGTCAAATTCAACAAACTAAAGTAAATAAAGACAACTTTCATTTCAGCTTAACATAAAGTAAATACAAAATTCAAATCAAATTAAATCACTAGAATTCAACAAATAACCATAAAGAAAAACACTAGAATTCAACATAATTATCTAGGACTAATCTCGCCACAATGTAAACCATGCGCCAATGATCGTGTTCAACTCTTGGTTCTCCAACGGACGCTCATTACTCCACGGTACCTACAAAGTAATTTAATGAAATAAAAACATCAGTAATCTAAAAAACAAGAACTCACACGTCTGCACATCTGCTAGTTATCTGCTGGGGAGGCTTTTTAGATGGTTACATTACTAATAGTATCA